>PVHX01025875.1:0-21625 GCA_004024805.1 Geosciurus inauris | reverse complement strand
TTGGTACCGGGGATTGAACTCAGGGGCACTCGACCACTGAGCCACATCCCCAGCCCTATTTTGTGTTTTATGTAGAGACAGGGTCTCACTGAGTTGCTCAGTGCCTCGCCCTTGCTGAGGCTGGCTTTGAACTCGAGATTCTCCTGTCTCAGCCTCCCTAAGTGCTGGGATTACAAGCGTGAGCCACCGCGCCCGGCTCAAAGAGTTCTCTTATATCTAGTTTCCCTGGATTTAACATGTTACCTTATGATCATTTGTCAAAACTACAAATCAACATTACATATTACTAGCAACTAAATTTCACACTGTATTCAGATTCCACTAATTTTTCCACCAAAGACCCTTTTATCTGTTTGAGACTCACATCCAGTTTATCACAGGGACTTTAGTTTTTTTTCAAATAGTAGGAATTAACTCAGTGACATTCTTTTTGTACAGTTTGCAAAAAGAGTTTAAACTTTTCATGTTAGTGAACTGGTCTTTGACAGTTTGAACTCTTTTATTTCAATAATTTGTAGAACACACACACATGAATGTACACCAAAAACCTCTATGTTCTAATTACAATTTGTTATTCATAACAGTTGAGGAAAAGAAACCATAAATTATGTTTATTATACTTGTATGTTGTAACAGCAGTTGCTTTTCTATAAAATCTGTTTAGCACTGGAAATCTGGAGGCAGCCCAGTTGGAGCTTCTCATATCCCTTGGGATTAGGATAAGGAAAAAGTTTTGCAAATGTAGCTGCCCAGTGTGAAGCTCAGCCAGAAAAGCTAGACAGTAAAAGAGGTGATACCATTTGTCCCGTTATCAGTTTATGTTTCCTAAGAATTTTTTCTTTCAAAATCAGTATAGACCCTGGGTTTGATCTCCAGCAACACAAAAAACAAAATAAACAAAAACTCAGTGTGGATAAGAAACAAATCTGTATAAATTAAGCAAGAGTAAATTCTCCTTCGTT
Organism: Geosciurus inauris; assembly: GCA_004024805.1. NCBI lineage: Eukaryota > Metazoa > Chordata > Mammalia > Rodentia > Sciuridae > Geosciurus > Geosciurus inauris. Next base: position 20,663 of record PVHX01025875.1, on the reverse strand, counting down.
AATATGTACAATTTATATTTGTCAATTATACCTCAATAAAGCAATTTTCAACTTAGAGAATAATTTATTAGTTTCTGTAACCGAACTCACGTAGATCAGACCTTACATGTTGCAGTGCTACCCCTGTACGAATGGGAAAAAAGTTAAGTTTAACGTTGGGGAAAATTCTTTTAAAAGGAGCATAAATGCCCCTCCTTGGAGGTAGATTTAGTATTAGCCTCAAAGATTTGTGACAGTGGTTTTAAAACGCTCGGATATTTCTCTAATGTTTTATTATAATCGATCTCAAAATCGCTGCAGAGATGCGAACTATCGCAGGTTGACTTTTCTAATCATCACCTTTTTCTCCACCAAAATTAATCTTTGTGCGACCCAGATGGGACTCGAACCCACAATCCCCAGCTCCGGAGGCTGATGCCTTATCCATTAGGCCACTGGGTCACCACAGGATCCGGGTTCTCACACCTTCTCCTTACGTGATGCCATCATCGGGGCACCGCCCCCACGCATCAACGTCTTGCGTAAGAGTGGCGTGTGATTTGGAGGCTGCCCCTAGCGGCGGCAACGCGCGCCTGCGCCCTCCTGCACCGTCTTCCTGGCCGGCCGGCCGGCCAAGCATCCATTGCGCCTGCGCAGTGAGTTCTTAACGGTAGCTCTCCATCTGTGGCTGTCACTCACCGCCCCTCGCGCGAGGAACTTAGTGTGCTGCACCCGGACCGCAGCTGAGCGGTCTCCTTTGCGCTAGTTCTTCGTGAGAGGTTCTGAATACTGGCTGCACAGTAGGCGCCACAAGCAAAATCCCAATGCCTGCCCTTCTCTCCTGTATTCGAATTCAGTTGTCCCGGGTAGGCCCGGGCGTCTGCATTTTCCAACGTCCCCAGGACTGTGCACTGAAGGGCGGTTCTCAGGGCGGTTGGCGGGGAAGCGCTCACAAATCTTCAGGCCCCTCGCTTTACACGAACCCCAACCCTAGACTTCCTGAACCTCGCCGCTCCCTCCTGCCCTTCCTTTCTTGCTTTTACTCAACAAAGATGAATTTCTTAATCTATGTTCTGGGGACTGTTGGCCGGTTCCAAGGTGAACAGGCTTTTCCACCCCAACAGAACTTCAAAGGCATCTGCCCTCTCTCTCAAGTACCACTCACCTAGATTCGTTTTCCTCACCGTCTCCTCTATGCCTCTGGATTAAAGGTTTTCTCTTCTTCTTAAAATCTTGGATAAGAATTTAGAGACTTCCTGGTTCCGTGCACAGTATCTCTATGCTTGCTGCATGTAGATGCTGTATTTGTAGGATTTTAAAAATACTTGTATTCTTCTTGCACGTGTAATATTTTTCCTTTGCAACTTAAAAAATAAAAACAAAGAAAATTGAAAGTGACCCTTGTTCTATCATTCGGAGTTAACCACTGTTAACATTTTTGTATATATTTTTCAATTTTTGTGTATGGTATGTCACTTTCATGGTATGGCCAGAGGTATCTGGCCTGTGAACCATGAGACATCCAGGAATTGCTTTTCAGCAAAGCTAAGATGGTATTCATTGGTTGACATTTGGACTGATGATGTCGCAGAAGCAATGATGGCTAAAACTGGCACCTGAGCGAATCAAGGCAGTGGGGCTACTGCTGGTCAAACTCTCCACCTTCCTGCACATGGAAGGAGGGAAAAAACAGCTTCATTAGCAACATGGTAGGTGAGGCTGTAAGAATAATTAGTTGTATTAAGTCTCAACTCTCAAGCATATATCTTTAACTTTGAGAAATTAGAAAGTATTCATAAGCCATTTCTGCCCCATACCAAAATATAATGGTTGTCTCTGGAAAACACTCTTGGGAGGTTTGAGTGTAGGCGGAACTAGCTGCTTTGTCAATGGGAAGTAAAAAGTAGTTTTTACTGACAAACTATGATTGTTTGGTCTTGGGCATTTTGCAGGTATTTTTTAGGAAGTGAACAGAGAAAGTATGTCACTCCAAGAAAATAATGGACACTATTTGTTGCTAATAAAATAAGCTTTCAAGAAAACTTAAACATTGATATTTTATGTTCACCACCATAAGGTTGGCAGTTTTCAAATATTTTCCTGATGACATAGGTGATCTCATGAGTGTGATTTTTTTTTTTGGTACCAGGGATTGAACTTGGGCACTCGACCACTGAACCACCTCCCCATCCCTATTTTGTGTTTTACTTAGAGACAAGGTCTCACTGAGTTGCTTAGCACCTCACCGTTCCTGAGTCTAGTTTTGAACTCGCGATCCTCCTGTGTCAGCTTCCCAAAGTGCTGGGATTACAGGCGTGCCCCACATTGCCAGTCTTGTTTTGTTTTTTGTTTTTGTTTTGGTACCGGGGATTGAACTCAGAGCCACATCCCCAGGCCTATTTTGTGTTTTATGTAGACACAGGGTCTCACTGAGTTGCTCGGCACCTGGCCATTGCTGAGGCTGGCTTTAAACTCGCGATTCTCCTGTCTCAGCCTCCCAAAGTGTCGGGATTACAGGTGTGCGCCACTGCTCCTGGATCCTAGTCCTTTTTATTTTATTTTTTTTAAATATTTTTTAGTTGTTGATGGACACAATGTCTTTATTTTATTGCTTTGTATGTGGTGCTGAGGATCGAACCCAGGGACTCACGCATGCGAGACAAGCACTCTACCGCTGAGCTACAATCCCAGCCCCCCTTTTTATTTTTTTAAAATATTTTTTTAGTTGCCAATGGATCTTTATTTTATTTATTTATATGTGGTGCTGAGAATCAAACCCAGTGTCTCACACAGGCAAGGCAAGTGCTCTACCACTGAGCGACAACCCCAACCCCAGTCCTTTTTATTTTGAGACAGGGTCTGGCTAATTTGCTTAGGACCTAGCTAGGCTGATGAGACTGGCTTTGAACTTTTGATCCTCCTGTCTCAGCCTCCCATCCAATCTCCATAGTTTTGCTTTTTCTAGAATGTCATATACTGTAGTTGGAATCATAAGTATGTGGACTTTGCAGATTGGCTTCTTTCACTCAGCTATATGCTTTTTTTTTTTTTTTTAATATTTATTTATTTATTTTTTAGTTTTAGGTGGACAGAATATCTTTGTTTTTATGTGGTGCTGAGGATCGAACCCAGTGCCTCACGCGTGCTAGGCAAGCACGCTACCACTGCGCCACAATCCCAGCCCCAGCTATATGCTTTTAAGTTTCCTTCAAATCTTTTTGTGGCTTCATGGCTCATTTCTTTTTATCATTGAATAATATTCCATTGTATGGATATACACAGTTTATCTGTTCATCTATTGAAGAACATCTTGATTGCTTCCAAATTTTGGCAATTAAGCTGCTATAAACATTTGTATGCAACTTTAGGGGTAGACATGAGTTTTTGGCTCATTTTGGGTAAACAACAAACATCATGATTCCTTCTCACTAGCAATGAATGAGAGTTCCATACTCACTATCATTTGTGCATTATCAGTGTTTTGGATTTTAGTAGTTTTTCCTGGTATGTAATCATATCTCATTATTTTTATTATGATTGTGGGGGGGGGGTACCAAAGATTGCACCCAGGGTCTCTTACATGCTAGGCAGGTGTTCTAGCACTGAGATATATTCCCAACCCTTTTATTTTGTTATTTTGAGATAGAATCTTGCTAATTTCCCAAGGTTGGCCTCAAATTTACAATCCTCTTGCTTCAGCCTCCTGAGCCGCTGAGATTACCGGCATGCACCACTGTGCCTGGCTGGTATCCTATTGTTTTATTTTATTTTTTATTTTTTGGTACCGGGGATTGAACTCAGGGACACTAAACCACTGAGCCATATCCCTAGCTGTATTTTGTGTTTTATGTAGAGACAGGGTCTCACTGAGTTGCTTAGCGCCTCGCCTTTGCTGAGGCTGGGTTTGAACTCGCGATTCTCCTGTCTCAGCCTCCCTAAGTGCTGGGATTACAGGCGTGCGCCACTGCACCCGGCTTTCCCATTGTTTTAATTTGCAGTTCTCTAATTTCACTGTGTAGTGTCTTGGAGCAATGTTGTATGAGGATCCATGACAGTAACACTTGCTTATAATTCCCTTGACTTGAGAGGCTGAGGCAGGAGGACAGCAAGTTCTAGGCCAGCCTGGGCAACCTAGGGAGACCCTATCTCAAAATAAAAACTGTCAAGGGCTGAAGATACGTTAAAGTGTCCTTGAATTCAATATTCAATCCCCAGTTACACACACACACACACACACAAGATTTGCAAAAAGTGGATGAATGACGGTGCTGGTAGCAGAGTGACACACCAAAAAGTAAACATGGTCCAGTCCAATTTCAATTTCTGCCTCATCCATAAAGGCAAGGGTCCATTGTTAGTGTCCTGACCACTAAGTAATTGAGTCATCCTTTCAAGGTGTGAAGTCAACAACAGGGTTGGCTGGACACCCAGCAGGAGGGGTGGCTAGACCAGCCTTTTTGGCAGGAAGTGCATGTCCCTGAGCCTTTGCTCCTGCTGTCTTGGCTATGTATGTTATGATCTCATTAATCACGTTGTGACCTGACTGGGGAAGGAGGATGATAGACATCCACAAAAGAGGTCATCATGACCACCTGATCATTAAGAGCCTGTCACACAGTGGAGACTTTTGAGTGACTATTCATGTGACTCTAAATTCATTCCAACAGACCTGTACACGTGTCCCTTCCCCAAACCACCTCTGTCATCGATCCTCCCACCTTACTATTCTAAACCCACGACGGTAGGTGATCCTCAGCTTAACGATGGGGTTATAGCCTGATAAACCCATCGTAAGTTGAAAATATTGTAAGTGGAAAATGCATTTAATATGCCTAACATGCCTTAAACTTGCTCAGAACAAAGTGGCCGGCAGTTGGGTGAAATCCTCCAACACAAAGCCCATTTTATAAGAAAGTGTTAAATATCTCATGTACCCATACAAGTGGGCATTTGAAGCCACGATGGACGCAAACCCACAAAATATGATATCCAACACCGTGCTGGCAAGGGTACATTATAGATCATCTGCTATTTGGGGTCACGTGGCTGACTGGAAGCTTCCTGCGCTGCCCAGCACCCTCAGAAAGTATTGTACTGTGGTTTTTTTTGGTACTGGGGATTGAACTCAGGGCACTCGACCACTGAGCCACATCCCCAGCCCTATGTTGTGTTTTATGTAGAGACAGGGTCTCACTGAGTTGCTTAGCACCTCGCCGTTGCTGAGGCTGGCTTTGAACTCGCGATTCTCCTGTCTCAGCCTCCCTAAGTGCTGGGATTGCAGGCTTGAGCCACCGTGCCTGGCTTGTACTGTGTCTTGATAGCCCAGAACCTACAGTTAGGAACTGAAATGTCCCTCAAAGGTCCATGTATTAAGGGCTTGGTCCACTGCCTATGGCAATTTTGGGAGATGCTGGAACCTTAAAGAAGTGGACCTTATGGGAGATGGGGGGGGGGGCATCTCCCAGAGAGGACCGTGGGACCCTGCCCCTTCCTCTATCATCTTGATTCCCAGTCACCATGAAGTGAGTAGTTTCCTCCAACATATGCTTCTGTCATGACATGCCATCCCTGCCACAGGCCTAAAGGTGATGTGGCCAACACCTGGCCTGAAACTGAGTCAAGTAAACCTTTCCTCCTGGTAAGTTGATTATCAGGTATTTGTTATGTAATGGCAAGTTGACTTCCCACCAGGAAAAGATCAAAATTCAAATTTAAAAGTTAAGTTTCTGTTGAGTGGAAAGATGGCGGCTAGACAAAGGGGGACTGGGCATCTGAAGTCACTTGTGAGGGCCAAGACTTCCCGCGCGCCCCAAATGATGGACTGCTCACCACTCTGACGTCAGCCAATCATCCATGTACACGCTGACCTCTGAAATTGGCCCATACCCGTCACTGGGCCTCAGCCAACCAAGAAGAGACACCTCTTCATGAGAATCCCCCTCCCTCAACCTACCCATAAAAGCAGCCTCTCCCAGTCTTGGGCGCGACTTCCCCGGCCCACACTGGTGGACCGGTGAACCTCACCCGAGAGCGGACCCCAATAAAGCCATGCTTTCACCATTTGGGCTAGTGCTCGGCTGGTGCTCGTGGTCTTCACCGCCGATCTGACCTTACAGTTTCTACAGAATGCATTTTGATTTTTGTATCATTGTAAAGTTACAAAATCATAAAGTGAACCAATGTTAAGTCTGGTGCTGTCTTTCAGTTGCCAGAGGCAGAAAAGCCAATCCCAAATTGGCTTCAGCATTAAGGCATGGTTATGGCTTACATATGACATGTGACATAAAGTTCACATGTGACATAAAGTTCATGTGTGAGGCAATGCAAAAAAGTTTAGAGGTGAAATGATATGGTTAATGAGAGACTTAAGCTAATCAGTGTATATATCCACTTGAATGGATTACCTGGGTGGTAATTGCCTTGGTGTAGGCAAGTAGGGTGTGGTGGGAGGAAGGAGGTCTCCAGGGACCAGACTTTAGGGTTTATATTTTTTGCCCTGGTGAGTAGCTCACTCTGCGCTTCTGATTGTCGCATTCTAAGCTGCTGTCCTCCATCACACCCTTCTGCCCTCCTCCACATACCCTGCCTTGATGTTCTGCCTCATCCTGGGCACAGAGCAACAGAGTAGGCCATCTACGGACTGAGACTTCTGAAACCATGAGTACCAAATACATTTTCCTCCTCTACAATTGTTCTTGTCGGGTCTTTTGGTCACAGCAGTGAAAAAGCTGACCAAAACAGGAATTTACCAGCTTATACAACTAAATCTAAAGATCAGTTTACCTTCAGGTGTGTCTGGATCAGGGGTTTAAAAGTGTCACCAGAATCTGGTTTTTCTCCTGATTCTGTTCTATGCTGTCGTATTGTTCCATTCTCAAACAGGTCCTTTCCGCATGGGGGGAGATTTACAACAGCTCCTGACTTTGCATCCATCATCATAATGCCCAGTTGTAGAGCGAGTGCACCTGTCTATTTGAGAATTCCTGCCTCCAGTTCTATTAATCCAGGTTGAGTCAGGGGCTCCGCACGAAGCACTCACTGTGATTTAGCGAAGGATTACTCTCCCTGGTTTATGCCAGTTGGCATCCATCCTGGGGGTGGAGCCCACCTTACCCAATCACCTGGGCTGGTTTCCTCAGGAAACTCAGGAATTACTCTCGTAGCAGAAGAGTCATTATTTGCTGGGCAGTATATGCCAACCAGCCAGCCAAACTGGTTTCTAGTGTTTGAGTGTAGATCATCACTTCATGCTATCTGTCCTTTTAGGAAAATGGTGTATCAGAAAGGGTGCTGCTCAAAGTTCTGCCTGTCAGAGTCTTAGTGTTTATTCTCCTTCAGGGCTACCTCCACATAAGGCCACCAAGTGGGAGCAATCTACTTCAGCTAATGCCAACACACCATGCAGATGTGTCTGGTCTTGCCCACTGAAGTGGTCATTGGGTGACATGAATGCCTACTGAGGTAAGAAGTTGGCAGCTGGAAATGTCAAAGTCTTCCCCATGCAATTTTCTTCTCCCTCCTGGGTCTGCTTGGTCCTACTCCCTCTTTCCCTGCTTTTACTTCAATGTCCACCCAACTTTATGGCTGGAGATCAAATGACCCCCAGTTCACCCTCGGGAGCTCATGCTACCTGGCTCTTTGGTGTTCAGCAGTGACTTAAGAGCTGTTTGCCAGAAAGATGGTAGTTACTGGCTGAAGAGTCCCAAACATGGTGCTAATCTCTATAGTTTCCCCCAGATGCAATTTAGCTCGAGTTCCTTTTTATTAATTTAGTTTATTTATTTATTTATTTATTTATTTATTTATTTATTTATTGGAATTGGAGATTGAACCCAGAGGTTCTACCAGTGGCTTCCCCTGCTCTTCCACTTCCAGTGGCCATGCTTATTACAGTAGGGTGAGGAAACTAGCATGGGGTTCTACCAGCAATTGAGAATGTCCATTTCAACTATAGACTCAGGAACAAACAGCTCCAGACCTGACTCAGAGTGACTTGAGGTCAAAAACCACTTTTATCATAGGACCCTACAGGTTCTACCCTTTAGTGCTGTTCCAGATCTCCAGAATCAGTAATATTTCCCTTCCCCCAAAACACAGTTATTATGGAAAGGACTGTGGATCCCTTTAGGAAAAATAGGATAGAGGGTACCCAGTGTGCAAATGTTAGAACAGTTCCTTCCTAAAGGATGCCTGCCCTTTAAGGACTGTGGGTTTGTGATATAGCCCATAGGTGGGGATTGGTAACTGGGGGCACATAGTTTTCAACATCCTTTACAGTAGTGTTTATTTTAATGTGCACATAGGACATCTAGGGATGCTGTTGAAGGCAGATTCTGATTGAACTGGGGAGAGGCCTGCATGTTTCAACTTGTTTCATTCTTCCAGACGATGCTGATGCTTCAGGTCCATGGACCATGCATTGAGTAACAGGGAGCTCCCTGCATCAATACCCTATCACCTAAAAACCCTGGCAGGTTGGAAATCCACTGGTGGTGCATTTCATAAGTCACAAACTCAATGCCTGAGTGTGGTTTAAGAAATCTTTTCCATGAAGGGTCTTGTAGTGCACTCACTTTAGGACAGTAGTCTTCTTTCATTCATTCCTTGAGGTGAAAATTCTGAATTTGAGCTTGTCATTTTCTTAAGTCATATTAGCTAATTCAGGGTTTTCTTTTCTTTTTTTTTTTTTGGTACTGAGGATTGAACTCAGGGGCACTGGACCACTGAGCCACATCCCTAGCCCCATTTTGTGTTTTATGTAGAGACAGGGTCTCACTGAGTTGCTTAGCACCTTGCCCTTGCTGAGGCTGGCTTTGAACTTGCAATTCTCCTGTCTCAGCCTCCCAAAGTGCTGGGATTACAGGCGTGCACCACTGTGCCCGGCTCAGGGTTTTCTTAACCACAATCTGAACAATTCTTTCTTGTCAGGGGTTGATCAATGTGTCTAGGATGTTGCACAACACCATTGCTTCTTTTCACTGGATACTAATGGCATCCACCTCTCAAGTTACAACTAAAAACGTTCCTAGACATTGACATATGTTCCCTAAAAATATTAGGAAACCATTCAACATGGGCATGCCAGCTGAGCCCACCTCAGTTTCCCTGAACCCCTTCATATGTATTTATTGCTACAACTGTTCTCCCCACCGTGCTTCCCTTTCAGTGGATGATAACTCAAGTAGGTCATTTGCACTAATGGATTCCATGGACTGCCATCTCCCATATCAGAATATTGATGAAATCCCCACCTCAGTTCAAAATGCCTCTTGTTTCTCTGTGAGTCCCTTGCCAACTTCTTAATCCTAGTACCAACTGTTCATTCAGTTTGGAGTTTTGGGTTGCTAGCAACAAAAGCCAACTTTGAACTGTATTAATTAGAGTCATTCTAGCTGCTATAAAGGTAAACCTTATAATATCTGTGACTTAAAAAAATTTTTTAGTTGTAGATGGACACAATACCCTTATTTATTTTTATGTGGTGCTGAGGTTCAAATCCTCACAAGCACCTCACATGTGTGAGGCGAGTGGTCTGCCACTGAGCCACAATCCCAGCCCCAATATCTGTGACTTCACAATAGACTTTTCCCCCCTCTTTCATGTAAAATTTAAGATAGGAGTTTCTGAGTGGCAGGCGATATAGGAACCCAGAATCCTTCCAGTTCCAGCATCTTCCAGATATGTCCCCAACGTGGCCACGCTTGTCTGCTTCAAGCCAAGAAAAAGGAGACAGAGAAAACACACACTTCCTAAGTTCTGATTCAGAAAACAAACATAACACATTCATGTGAACTACATGTGTGGTCCCACCAGATCTAAAAAAAACTGGGAAATAGAGTCACTGGCTAGGCAGCCAGTTTCCAACAATAATTTTTTCAAATGGAGAGTGAAATGTGAGCTTTGGTGGAGAATTAGCAACCATGCTCATTTAACTCAGAAAGGGGGTTGTCTGAGAGATGTACAATTCACAGAACTGAAAGATGAGTTAACAAGAAGGGAAGCCGGGCGTGGTGGCTCACGCTTGTAATCCCAGCACTTAGGGAGGCTGAGACAGGAGGATCGCGAGTTCAAAGCCAGCCTCAGCAGTGGCGAGGCACTAAGCAACTCAGTAAGACCCTGTCTCTACATAAAACACAAAATAGGGCTGGGGATGTGGCTCAGTGGTCGAGTGCCCCTGAGTTCAGTCCCTGGTGCCAAAAAAAAAAAAAAAAAAAACAAGAAGGGAGGCAGAAACCAAAGCATGTCAACCTCAGCAGCAGGTGGTCCCTGTCTCTCTCTGGGCTGCTGCTTTCTGACAGCTTGGCTCCAGTGCCATTATTTTTCTGAATGTTTCTGCTCAATATTCAGATTTACAAGACAGCAAATCTGAATGGATGTTATGGATCAAATGTTTGTCTCTCTCACCCCAACTCATAAGTTGAAGCCCTGACCCCCATCTACCCTGTGCTAGACACTGTTCCAAGTGTTGGCAGTTCACTAGTGGACAAAATAGATCAAAACTCTTGCCCTTGTTGAACTTCCGTTCTTTTTTTTTTTTAATATTTTTTTAGTTGTTGATGGATTTTATTTTATTCATTTATTATTTTTATGTGGTGCTGAGGATGGAACCCAGTGCCTCACATATGCTAGGCAAGCACTCCACCACTGAGCTACAGCCCCAGCCCCGAACTTCCATTCTAGTGGAGTCGGTGGCGGGTAAAAAATCCTACTTAAAGAATCTTTCCAATGCAAGTCACATAACACTCAATTTGGCTTAGTGAAAAAGGAAATTTATTGAGATGTAATCAGAGTCTATGAACACAACCAGCTTTAGGCTTGAGCTGATTCAGCCTTGTCACAAAGATCCACCTTTTAGATTTGCTTCTCTGGAGGAGTTCTCAGACTCACGTCATCACAGCACACAGTCCAATGGAAGAGAGGGAACATCTTACTCTCAAAGGTTTCAGTAATTTGATCTCATTGTTACATCTTTATCACTGTCTTATCTCATTTTGTGTTGCTATAACAAAATACAAGGTGTTAGCTAATGTACAAAGAAAAGAGGTTTATTTAGCTAATAGATTTGGAGATCCAAAAGTGCACAGTGCTAGCATCTGGTCAGCTCTGGCAAGGGCCTTCTTGGTTACATCACGACTTGGCATATGGCATCATGGCAGAAGCACTTTTGAAAAGGAACGATAAAAAGATCACAATGTGAGATAGAAAGCAAGAGACATTTAGGGCTAGGCTTATTTTATTTTATTTATTTATTTAGTGGTTTGGGGGATTGAACACAGGGGTCCTTTACCACTGAGTTACATCTTTTTTTTTTTAAGTTTCATTTATTTATTTAAAAAATTTTTTTTAGTTGTAGATGGACACAATATCTTTCTTTATTTTTATGTGGGGCTGAGGATCAAACCCAGTGCCTCACACATGCGAGGCAAGTGATCTACCATTGAGCCACAATCCCAGACCCAAATTTTATTTATTTATTTATTTTAAATACTTATTTTTTAGTTGTAGGTGGATAGAATATTTTTATTTTTATGTGGTGCTGAGGATCGAATCCAGTGCCTCACGCGTGCTAGGCGAGCACGCTACCACTGAGCCATAACCCCAGCCCCCTCAAATTTTATTTTTTAAAACATTTTTTATAGTTGTAGATGGACAGAAGGCCTTTATTTATTTATTTTTATGTGTCGCTAAGGATAGAACCCAGGGCTAGGCAAGCATGCTAGGCAGGTGCTCTGCCACTGAGCTACAGCCGCAGCCCGCATCTTTTTATTTGATATAGGATCTTGCTAAATTGCCTAGACTGGCCTCAAACTTGCAATCCCCTACATCAGCCTCTGAGTAGCTGGGATTATAGGCATGTGCTACTATGTTTGGCAGGCTTGCTCTTTTTATAACAACCCACTCTCTCGAGAACTGGCCAAAGTCCCATGGGAATGACATTAATCCCTTCTGAGGCAAAGCCTCCAGTGACATAACTACCTCCCATTGGGCCATATTTCTTGAAGATTCTACCACCTCTCAAATATCATCACACTGGGAACTAAGCTTCCATTGGGGATACCCTCAAGCCATAGTTAAACCACACCATCACAATCATCACACTAATTTATGTGTTTGGGGAATGGAATGTTCCCATTGGCTTAGGCCACTTGTGGTCCTTCCTATATCCCTGTCTAAACTACAACGGCTGAGAGTGGTGGAGTATGGTTCCTCAGGACAACACTATCTTTCTTTGAACTGCAACTTTCACATTATACTTCTGTTTCAGGTAATTTTCATGTGCAAGTACAGAATCATGAATGAGAGCAGGATCATGGAAATAGATTACCTGGATCTGAATCGTGTCTCTGCCAGTTTTTGGCCATGGAAGCCTAGACAAATTACTTGAGTACTCAAGATTCAGCCTATCTGTTGAGATAATAATTCTATCTCAGAGAGGTTTGACAAACATATTAATTAATGCACTACATTCAGAACATTTTTTTTTTTTTTTTGTACTGGGGATCAAACCCAGGAGTGCTTTACTACTAAGCTACAACCCCAGCCCTTTTTTAAATGTTAACTTTTTTTTGACACAGGGTGTACTAAGTTGCTGAGGCTGGCATTGAACTTGCAATCCTCCTGCCTCAGCCTCTTGAGCTGCTGGGGTTACAGGCATGTGTCACCACACCCAGCTCAGAATACTTCTGGGAACATCTACTATTTTCAAGCAAAAGAGATACCAATTTAACAGTACAGGAAATGCATTGGATCACATAAGTGTGCAAACCTTCAGAAGTATCACCTAAACCTTCAGACATAGGCACACTGCTGATCAGAGCTCTAAAGATTTTTTTACAAATTTACTCAAATTTCTAAGGACTCTAATTTCTTTTTAGAAGAACAGTGCCTTTTTTCCTACCTTCAAGCACTAAACAAAAGGCATAGGCTTCCCAAGTGGATGAATTTAGGTCATGTGCCTGTCTCTGAACCACTCACAGTAGCCAAGAAAATGCCGTGCAGTGATTGGTTCAGGGATGAATTCCTTCCACATTTTTGTATTTAGGGGGATGGGATTATGCTGACTGCTAGTAAGAGCGCCCCGCCCCCCAACTCCTTGGTAGGGCTGCCAACTCTGAGTGAGGCCGGCAGGAATTCCTGCAAGAGAGGACAAAGTTCACTGTTTTAATTTACTGGTAGTAAAAAAATAAACCAATATAACCTTCCTGCAATACTCCCTTTTTAAGACACAGGAAACCTGCAGAAAAAAAAAAAACGGTCCACGATTCAGATGCTTATAACCATCTTTGATGTAGTTTTTAAAGAAATGCATGGCAAAACTTTGACGATTTGCTGTGTGAGTACATAAGAGAATGTCTCTCCCCACCCCTTGAGATACATTTGGAAATATGTAAAGGGACATGATTTCTGAAACACTCAAAAGGCTCAAAGATATATAAAAATCAGTTATACGTGTGTATACATACACATGTCTACATAGAAACAGCAAATATGACAAAATTAACATTTGGCAAATCTAGGTAAAGTTTTGCCATTCTGTATTCGAAATTATTTAAAACTGATAAGTCAAAAGAGTTTGGAGAAAGAGGCATAATAAAAGTCTTGTTAACATATCTGTGGCTTCTATATGCTCTCATGACACAATTAAAAAAAAAAATCGAAACTGAAAAATGCAACACAAATCTGCTCTACCCCTTCCTTCCACCGCCTCCAGAAACCGCTGCCAAGTCCCTTACTATGAGGAAAAAATACAAATCAATATTTTTATATAAATTTTTTAGACTAATTTTGTAGTATTTAAAACAGCAGCGCAGGAAAAATGCACGGGACCCGAAACACCGTAGAAACGCGGAGCATCTAAACTGGGGCCAGCAGGCGCTGGGAACCGCCCCTTCGCGCTGCATGCCGGGACCTGGAGTCCGCCCACTCCAGCCTGCAAAGCGCTCTGGGATCGCCCGGCCACTCCCTCATCTCGCGATGTTGTCCTCCCCTTCTTCTAGGCCCTCTGTCCCCCCCCTCCCCGCCTAACGTGTTTTTCAAATCCACCAATGGGTGCACAGCTTGGGCTCGAACCAGCCAATCGGAATGCGGAGTCACCGGGAAATTTAAATCGCGCCGGCCGGCTGCACGAGGCACACCGTCTCTGGGCTGAGCCGCGGTGGACGTTTCGAGGGCAGCCGATCCGCAACCTGTGAGCCCCGCACCATCTCCTGTGGAAGCCTGAGCCCGCTGTGCAGGTACAGACTCAGATCCAAGGAAGGGCGGCCAGCGGGCCGACCTCGGATGGCGGATGGAGGGAGGGAGGCCCGGGGTTTACTCTGGGCCCGGCCTTGGCCTCCGAGGTTGACGCAGCCTTGGGGCGTCGGTCGTTGACCAGGCGGGTGGATTTCGCAATGCGGGGTGGGGGCTCTACGGATCTAGGCGCTGCGAACTGCAGCGGAAGCCCTAGCGCGTCGCAGCCCAGAGAATCCAGGAGACAGGACCCAGGGCGAATGTCCCGGGGTGGGCATGGTGGCCCTGGCCTCTCCACCCATTCCCCGCGGGATGTTCCCCTTGACGAGGTCGGGGACACAGGGGCACAGAGGCTGGCGATGGGGGTGAAAGTGGCAGTTGGGCAGGGCTGTCTCCGACACATAGGCCCTAGGTAGGCTGTGTCATAGAGCACGGTGGACGAGCGTAATGGAATTCAAGACAGCAAATTGGAAGGAGGGCTTTGGCTTGTCATTTTGTGGAGTATGCTTTTAAGTGTCTGAGTCTGACACACAATTGATGTCATTCTAATTGGATGCATTCACTGGAAATCTTTGCAAGTGAAAATGTGTGCGAGATGCTGAAGATGCAGCCCAATGTCACAAGTTTCCAGTGTTGGCAAGATGAGCCGATTTTTATTTAACTTTCAAATGTGGACAGTGGACTGACTTCGGTCTTTTTTAAAAGGTAGTAGGGCGGGGAGCGCCTTCAGAGGATCTGGGTTTAGTGCTCTAAGGACATAGGTTTTACTGTAAGTCAACTGTGTTCCCCTACTTTGTGTTCCATTAACTATTGTGGACTGTAGAGTATATCCACACTGTCCAATGAGGTGGTGAGCGGAGCTTGTGGCTTCTGAGCACTTAAAAAGTGACTAGTTTGAACTGAAATATGCAGTATGATGTATAAGGCACACTGTGTGCTATGTGAAATATACGTGGGATTTCCAAAATGTGTAAAAACAAATTGTAAAATATTTCAATTTTCAATATTGGTAACATGTTGACATAATATTTTGGTTTTCATATTGACAAAGCAAAATGATAAAACGGAAGTTTTTTTTTTTTCTCCTATCTTTTAGCTTTCTCCCTTTGTCTCATAACCATGTCCACCAATGAGAATGCTAATTCACCAGCTGCCCGGCTTAACAGATTCAAGAACAAGGGGAAAGACAGTACAGTGAGTACCTTCTGTTGTTTTCTTATAGTATTTTTCAAATGAGAATATACTTGAAAAGGGGTTAAGACTTAGAAAGATTTTTTTTTTTTTTAATTTTTTTTAGTTGTAGATGGACACAATGTCTTTATTTTATTGCTTTGTATGTGGTGCTGAGGATGGAACCCAGGGCGCTTGCATGCGAGGCAAGCGCTCTACCACTGAGCTACAGCCCCAGCCCGAAAGATTTTTTTTTAATGCCCTTACTTGGCAACAAAAATTGATGTGAAAGGTGAAACGATCTGTTATCTTTTCTCAAGGAAATGAGGCGGCGCCGAATAGAAGTTAATGTGGAGCTGAGGAAAGCTAAAAAGGATGACCAGATGCTGAAAAGGAGAAATGTAAGCTCCTTTCCTGATGATGCTACTTCGCCACTACAGGAAAACCGCAACAACCAGGTAAATACAGTTTAGTTTATGAATTATGGTAAATTCAGAAAATCAATATGGATTTTTTTTGAAATTTAAATAACCTATAGTATTATGGTTTTGATTATCAAATCAGTGAAGATATTTTTTTCCTTCCAATTAGCAATTATTATGAGTGTCGTCTTTCCTACTCATCCACTGTGATCTACTGAAGCTGATTTCAAGGTCTTTTGAGTTCTGACTTTGCTGCAGTTTCCCTGCATTTCTAGCTACTAGCTGGATACCTTGACCTGTAACTACTTGGCAACTTAATTCAGATTTTTTTGATGTTCCCTATTTTTATTTTTTATTTTTTTGGTATTCTTTATCACCAGTGTTCAAATCTTTATCTTCCTGAAATATTTATGGTAACTTCCTAATTTATCTTATTCCCATATACTTTTCTTAAAATTTCCCAAAACTACAGTTGTATGCCACACTGTTTCCTTTAACTCAGATTGCAAATATGATGGTGTTACCATAGGATTATAATGGAACTGGAATAGGAATGCATAGCTAAAGAAGAGACAAAAGAAAAGGACTACAGGAAAAGAAAAAGAATTCCTAGCTGGGCTCAGTGGCACATGCCTGTAATCCTAGTGGCTCGGGAGGCTGAGGCAGGAGAATGGCCAGTTCAAAGCCAGCCTCGGCAACTGCAAGGCACTAAGCAACTCAGTGAGACCCTGTCTCTAAATAAAACACAAAATAGGGCTGGGGAAAAGAACTCCTTAAGAAGTGAAGGGTTTAACAAGTTTTCTCAGACCTCAACAAGCTTCTTAAAATGTTTAAGCTGAGCATTGGAGTACCTGCCTGTACTCCCAGTTATTTGGGAGGATGAACAGGAGGAACATAATAAGTTCAGGGATGGTTTGAACAACTTATCTAGAACCTGTCTCAAAAAGAAAAAGAAAAGGTATGGGATGTAGTTCAATGCTCCTGGGTTCAATCCTCAGTATGACAGGATCAAAAACATGGACTCCAATATGGAAAATGACTAGAGAATGTTCATGGTACGTTTTCTTGTCATAAGCAAACCTATTATGAAAAACAAAAGCAAACCACCACGGGCACATTTCTGAAAAGAATGACTCCTCCTTAAAAAGAGCTTGAGCTGGGCGTTGTGGCGCTCGCCTGTAATCCCAGTGGCTTGGGAGGCTGAGGCAGGAAGATAGTGAGTTCAAAGCCAGCCTCAGCACCAGCAAGGCACTAAGCAACTCAATGAGACCCTGCCTCAAAATACAAAATAGGGCTGGGGATGTGGCTCAGTGGTCGAATGTCCCAGAGTTCAATCCCTGTTACCAAAAAAAGAAAAACTTTTAGGCAGGTTCTTCAGGAAGTGTTCCAGAAGGCACTGTTGCCATAGGAAATGCCAGCTTCATGTACAATATTGCTGTAGACCTCTGGAGGACCGAGATGGGGAGGTGGAAGATGGTGATAGATGTAATGCTGACCCTGTGTAGGCCTAGGCTGATTGATGTGTGTACTGATATCTTTTTTTTTTTTTTTAATATTTTTTAGTTGTAGGTGGACAGAATATTTTTATTTTGTTTTTATGTGGTGCTGAGGATCGAACCCAGTGCCTCACGTGTGCTAGGTGAGCACGCTACCACTGCGCCATAACCTCAGCCCCTGATATCTTAATTTTTAATTTAAAAAAGTATATAAATTTCAAAATGGAAAAAAGCTAATAAAATTAGGATAAAGACAAAGCATTGACCCCGGCGTGGTGGCCTATAATCCCAGCATCTCTGGAGGCTACGACAGGAAGATCATGAGTTTGAAGCCACTTCAGCAAAAAGTGAGGTGCTAAGCAACTCAGTGAGACCCTGTCTCTAAATAAAATACAAAATAGGGCTGGGGATGTGGCTCAGTGGTCAAATGTCCCCCGAGTTCATTCTCTGTACCACAAAAAAAAAAAAAGATAAAAGCATTGCATATCTAATGTGTTCTGTATTTTAAGATAAATTATTACAAAAGTCAAAAAGTTCATAAAGTAAAAGTTATAGGAAGCTAAGTTTAATTCATTGAAGAAACATTTTTTATAAATTTAGAGTAGCCTAAATGTACAGTGTTATAAAATCTACAATAGTGTATGGTAATGTCTTAGACCTTTGCCATTCATTTATTGGCTCAGCTGGTGCAACTTCTAGTTACGTCAAGTGCCCTATACAGTTGTACCATTATTTCGTCTTTTATGTTGTATTTCTTTTCTTTTTTTTCTTTGGTACTAGGGATTGAACTCAGGGGTACTCGACCACTGAGCGACATTCCCAGCCCTATTTTTTGTGTTTTATGTAGAGACAGGGTCTCACTGAGTAGCTTAGCGCCTCGCCTTTGCTGAGGCTGGGTTTGAACTTGCGATTCTCCTATCTCAGCCTCCCTAAGTGCTGGGATTACAAGGCTTGAGCCACCGCGCCCAGCTTATGTTGTATTTCTACTATGACTTTTTTTTTTTTTGGTACCAAGGATTGAACTCAGGGGCACTTGACCAGTAAGCCACATCCCCAACCCTATTTTGTGTTTTATGTAGAGACAAGGTCTCACTGAGTAGCTTAGCGCCTCACCTTTGCTGAGGCTGGGTTTGAACTCGCGATTCTCCTGTCTCAGCCTCCCTAAGTGCTGGGATTACAGGCTTTAGCCACCACGCCCGGCTCCATGTACTTTTTTGTACTTGTTTTTTTTTCTCTTCCCAGTGCTGGGGATCTAGTCCAGGGCGTTATGCTTGTTAGGCATGAGCTCTACCAGTGAACTGTACCTTCAGCCCACCTGTATGCTTTTTCCTTTTTGTTTGTTGGTACTTTATTTAACCTAGAGGTGCTTGACCACTGAGCTACACCACAGCCTTTAAATGTTTGAGACAGGGTCTCACTAAGTTGCTGAGGCTGATCTCCACTTTGTGATCCTCCTGCCTCAGTTCCCTGAGTAGTTGGAATTATGGGCATGCAACACTGTTCCTGATTCCTGTGTGCTTTTTCTGGGGTACTATTACTCAAATCCCATCTTATAATAACCTAACAGAGACACACCCTTCTCAGGATTCCATAGTTCTTGTTTCTGCAGAAAGTACAGAGTGAATGCTGTCTAGAAACATTTATTTATTTTTGGTACCACGAATTGAATTCAGGGGCACTTAACCACTGAGCCACCTCCCCAGCCCTTTTTTAAAATTTTTATTTTGAGATTTACTAAGTTGCTTAGGGCCTCTCAGCCTCCTGAGCCACTGGGATTACTGGTGAGAGCCCAGATAACACTGTCTTTTTTTTTAATGGAAGTATTGGTTCTCAAATTTATGCTGTGACTCAGTATACACTTTTATTTTGTAGCACTCTACCTTGGGAATTATACACATCACATGCTTAGATATGAAAATACCCAGTACATTGCCTATATCTCCTTTCCTTTCTCTTTCTTCCTCAAAGCATATCTGAAAGCAAGTGATTAACCAATGTATAATAACATGTCTGCTCTAAATTTTTGGAAGTGTTCACATCTGCCTTTTTTTTTTTTTTTTTGGTGCTGGAGACCCAGGGCTTTGTGCATGCAAGGCAAACACTCTGAGCTATATCCCCAGCACTACATCTGCCTTTTCTATTGACAGAATGCTTCAATAACTTGAGACTCCAGTGAAACACCAAATTTCAGAACTTTTTACATATAAAATAATATTTAGCAGGCAAAGTTAAATGTAGGGCCAAACTTTTAGTAACTGACTATAAATCTAAATGTCTAAACAATGCTAAGCATGGATTATATTGTTTATATTTGATCTTAAAATCATTTGTAAATTTCCACTTTCCTTTCAGGGCACTGTGAATTGGTCTGTTGATGACATTGTCAAAGGCATAAACAGCAACAATTTGGAAAGCCAACTCCAAGCTACTCAAGCTGCTAGGTAAGTCTTATGTTCTCTAGCATGGGCAACCTCAGAAATTAAGACTTACTAAAAAATTTTGGCAGGTAGAAGACAGACAGATGGTGTGGGTAAGTTTAAGCCAGTCTTAGGCTTATTTTGAATTTTTCCGGAGGTGAAACCAGGTGTGGTGGCAGGAGACTGGGGCAGGAGAATCACAAATTCAAGGCCAGCCTCAGCAACTTAGACCCTGTCTCAAAGTAAGAAAAAAAAAAGAAAAGAATAAAAGAACTGTTGGGGACCGTTATACCTCAGAGGTACAGCACTCTGGGTTCAATCCTCAGTACTGGGGAAAAATGTTTTTTTCCATATGTGACACTTTTAACTATAATTTTCTATAATTCCCTCAAATTCCACCCCTAGTGATAATTACTGTTAACTTTTTGTTATACTTTAAAATATAAAATTTTTGTCAAAGTGGCATTTCACGTCAAAGTGTATAATAGATTTTTGCAAGGATGCAAAGGAAAGTTATCTACATTACAGTCAATATTTTGATTTTTGGACAAAAGGTAGTTAGCTGTACCACATATGTAGCACCATACGTCATCTCTTCAGCTTGTTATGTTTCAGGTTGTCTTTAGCATGTAGTGCTCTGTTTAAAAGATTGTCTAAAGTTCTAAATGCTCAAATTCCATTTTAAATTGGTTTTCACACAAATGTCTTCTGTTCATCACCTTCAACTTTTGTTTCTCTTTTTGTTCTCTCTTAGGAAATTGCTTTCTCGGGAAAAACAGCCCCCCATAGACAACATAATTCGGGCTGGTTTGATTCCAAAATTTGTGTCCTTCTTGGGCAGAACTGATTGTAGTCCCATTCAGTTTGAGTCTGCATGGGCACTCACTAACATTGCTTCTGGGACATCAGAACAGACCAAGGCTGTGGTAGATGGAGGTGCCATCCCAGCA
>PVHX01025874.1:0-21647 GCA_004024805.1 Geosciurus inauris | reverse complement strand
AGTCATCTATCGAAGGGCATCTAGGTTGGTTCCACAGTTTAGCTATTGTGAATTGAGCTGCTATAAACATTGAAGTGGCTGCAGCACTGTAGTATGCTGTTTTTAAGTCTTTTGGGTATAGACCTAGGAGTGGGATAGCAGGCTCAAATGGTGGTTCCATTCCAAGTTTTCTAAGGAATCTCCATACTGCTTTCCAGATAGGCCTGTACCAATTTGCAGTTCCACCAGCAATGTATGAGCGTGCCTTTCTCTCCACAACCTCGCCAACACTTATTGTTGTTTGTGTTCTTGATAATTGCCATTCTGACTGGCGTGAGGTGGAATCTTAGGGTAGTTTTGATTTGCATTTCTCTGATTGCTAAAGATGTTGAACATTTCTTTTCTGACTCCTTCTCTGCCCTGTGTATTCAATACATATTAATTGAGTGGTTACTATACACCAATCTATGTGTGGGCTCTAAGGATATAGTAGTGAGGGAGATTATAACATCCCCTCTCGACTCTGACACACCAACTAATTTAAATCACTCTGTACCATATAAGCTTTGTGTCTTCAAGGTGAAGTTCACTGGGTGGTTGGAGATGAGAAAAATAATATGCTGATACATCCAAGGGCCTGGATAGAGCTTACTTGATTTTAGCATCGTTTAACAAGAACTACAAGTGGCCATTGTGTGAACAAGAACCAGAGAAATATGTAAGATTGTCCAGGATTATGCATTAAAAATAATTTGCCAGGCGCAGTGGCGCACGCCTGTAATCCCAGCACTTTGGGAGGCTGAGACAGGAGAATTGCAAGTTCAAAGCCAGCCTCAGTAACGGCGAGGCGCTAAGCAACTCAGTGAGACCCTGTCTCTACATCAAACACAAAATAGGGCTGGAGATGTGCCTCAGTGGTCGAGTGCCCCTGAGTTCAATCTCCAGTACCAAAAAAAATTTTTTTTTGATAAAAGTGTTTTATCATGGTTGCAAATAGATGAAAATGACTTTTTTATAGAGGAGTTTTAATTTTTTTGTAGTAGCATCTAATATCCCGAACTTGTATTTGTTCCACTATTTTGTTCAAGTCCGTTTTCATTTTGACTTCAGTCCATCTACCAAATCGCCCTAGCTCCTCCACACTATAGGTATTGTATTTCTGGAAGGTTCTAATGTTTCCTGAATATGTTTTGCTAAATATTTTCAAGTTTTATTGTATAATATTTACATGCAGCATGTGTGTATGTATCTCTGCGTGTTTATGTGTATGAGACCTATGCATGCATGGTTTGAACTTAGGAACCTTTTCCTTTCCCCCAAAGTTTGCTCAAGACTACTGTTACCTCTGTGCTGCTCTTTTATTCTTGCTTCTTGGCTTTTGCTCTTTTCCAAGAAAGCCTGGAAAATCTTCTTGTTCCTCATGTACACAAACCTTCTTACTTTAAAGCCCTGCTCAGGTCCTATCTCTGGCATGAAGGTTTTCTCCATGCAGCCCATGATTTCCTCCTTCCTTGTGATTCTGCAGCAGCTGTGGGTCATATTGCTCATTGAGCTTTTCCATACATGCTGCCTTTGCCCTGGGGTGCAGCCTCTCTGTGTTTTGTCTGTCACCTAGATTGCAAGAACTTCATGGGTGAGTATTCTCCTTTCTCCCACAGAGAACTTGCACTACACTTAGAGAAGGGTTTACAACTACCCTCGAAGAAATATTCTGTTGTTAAGACAAACAATGTAATGGCTAGGGCAAAGAATGGGATTTCAAAGCCTGTGCTTGATTTCAGATCGCTGATCCTACTAAATGTATCCTTGGGCAGTGTAATTAATCTCTCTGATCTTTTCTTGATTATACACACACACTTTTGGGGTTGTTATGAAATTATGAAAGTTAACTGAGATATGTCTGGAAATCTGACACTCATTGGGTTTTAATGTTCACATATCTGATTTGTATATATCTAAAGGTGGTGACCATATTATTGCCTAGATATACTGTTGAGATTTTATTGGCAACATAAAGAAACACTTGCTGTGACATATGGAGGATCCTTGAGCTCCTGGGCAAGCTTCTTTCATCCAATCACATCTTTATGAGTTTTGAATTATGAATTAGAGCTCATATTCTCTTAATTACCTTGGGGTGCAAGGGATCTCCTTTTCAGTTTAATTGAACCACATAATTTAATAATTAATAAGTCAAGCAAATTGAATAGGAGGTCTGTTCAGATATTCACACTTTCTAGTAAGGAAACCAAAACAACAGGGACAATTTTGAAGGAAAAACTTGAGATTAAGCATCAGTTATCTGAAACATCTATCTAAAGATAAATGACTTACACATATTTCATTGATAATATAGAATATCACTGTTAATGAAATAAAATTCCTTTAAAAAATCTCAAGTAGAGGTTGTGTTTACATTTCTACAAGGGATGATTAATGTCATTCAAAAATTTTATTTGCATTTCAGAATCTTTGAACCAAAATGGACTATAGTCTTATCTCAGTTTTCAAATGAGGAAATTGAGGCCTAGAGAGGTTGTGTGGTTTGTCCAGCGTTACAGGTCTCGATTGTGGCAGAGCTAGGGATAGCTCTCAGGTCTCCTAAATCCGAACCCTGCTCCTTTCTACAAGATTCTGTTGTCCTTGGGTTTCTATTCTTTTAGTATAAATGATTTTTCAAATATTTAAAATACTTTTGTTTTGGATTGGGGCATAGTAATTATACATATTTATGATACAGTGTGATAACTGCAACGGTCAACTCAGGGTAATTAGTATATCCATCACCTCCAGCATTTCATGTCTTGGAGGCAAGAACATTCAAAGTCTTTTTCTGATTATTTTGAAGGGGCAATATAGTATTGCTAACTATAGTCACTCTGTGGTGCAAGAAAACATCAGCATTTATTTCTCCTATCTTAATGTAATTTCATTACTGTTAATCAATCTAGTCCCAGTTGTGTCTGGCTTATGTAACTTAAGGTAATGTCCTCCTGTTCCCTCTATGTTGCCACAAATGAAAACATTTTATGCTTTTTATGGCAGAATAGTATATGCCATTGTGTATTTATATCACATCTTCTTTATCCACTCATCCTTTGATGGACACTTAGCTTGATTCCATATCTTAATTGTTGTGAATAATGCTGCAATAGACATGGGATCCTTGGGACACGCTAATTTTTTTCCTTTGCATATATATCCAGTAGAGAGATGGCGGGGTCCTATCATAGTTCTAATTTTAGTCTTTGGAGGAACTATTACACAGTTTTCCATAATGGCTATTTTCAAATGTCTCATGACTTCAAAGTCATGAAAACTCTTTGGCAGATGGCCAATGCATAAAATAGCTAAAACCAGACCTGCTGTGTTGGAAGTTTTGAAAAATTGGGACTCTTAATCCCCCTTTCTCCCCATCAAGTCTTGCTAATTGAGGCCTTTCTATGCATTGCCAAGACTCAGCAGAAGGGGATAAATGTCTGACTTGTCATAGATTTTCTTTTAATAGTAAGAGATATTAATGCATATATATTTAATACACATTTGCAGGTTATTCTTGGCTGATAAAGAGAATTTTTCAATGTCTGGGTAGTAAATCTGGTTAGTTAAGAAAATTAAACAAGAAAATACTTGACCGTGTGAACATGGCCTCATATGTGTCTTCCCTACAAATTTATGTCAGTGCTCTTATTTGTAATTTAGACACTTATTTTCTAGTGCTGGGTCCTTGCTAGTCAAACCAAATTGTGCCAATATTTGCAATATTTTCAAATAACAATTGAAACCTTGAAGGAGTACCTAAGGTGGCCATCAGGCAGCAAGGTTTGTTTAATCTCTTTATGTGTTTCAGTGAATATTTCTTCCTTGAAATAAATTGTAGCATTTTTCTGCAGTCAAGACAGCAGCATTCACTTGCTCCTTGTCAGAGGCACATTTTGATCTGCTGCTCCCATGTGTTATCATACCAGCTCCATCTTTTCAGAGAGATGCTGTTTGTACTTGAGACCCCTGGGAGCTGGAAGTCAGCAAAGGAAGTCGCATGCTTTGAGTGTGGGTCAGTTTTTCATAGAGATCTGATCTTTACAGTCCTTTGAGTTGAAGCCTTGTACTCAGGGGCCCTTGAAAACGACAGAAGAAAGCAGACGGCATTATGAGAAGACAAGGTTGCTGTGCTAGCCTTCACTGCTTTTCCTTCTTTTATGTTGCTTTCAAATCTTCCTTTTGTTAAATCATCTAGTCCTTACTCGACAGGAGGTTGTCCTGTTCCCTGACAGCTTTATATTGAAATTCAGGAGGAAAAGACCACATTAGGCTGTTTTGGAGGAGAGAGGCTGAAAATTACTTAAACAATGTATTTCTAATTACTTTTTCAGTTTTGGAAAATAGTAAAAAAAAAAAGAATTCTTTAATTACTTTCATGTTTTTTATTAATTCATTCAAAAAATACTTATTGAGTACCAACTATGTACCAGATACTAAATTAAGCTTTGTGGGTTTAAAGACATAGTTAGTGCAAACTTATTACATAAGGGGGAAAATATACTTAGTAATATACATAAATATAAACACATTCACACATTTCTGTGTATGTGTGTGTGTGTGTATATATATATATACACATACATATTTATCTATATACATACACATAATTTATCATAACTGGGGATGCTACAGTGCACAAAGCATTTTGGAAACATTGGGAGAATTAGGAAGAGAGATTTTTAAAAAACTTTTTAAATTTATTTATTCTACTTAGGTATACATGATAGCAGAATGCATTTTGATCCATTGTACACAGATGGAGCACAACTTTTCATTTCTCTGGTTGTATGTGATGTAGAATCACATCATATATGCAGTTATACATGAAGCTAGGGCTATGATGTCCATCTCATTCCACCATCTTTACTGTCCCCATGCCCCCTCCCCCATTTCTCCCCTTTGACCAAAGTTCTTTCATTTTAGGAAGAGAGAGATTTACAGAGAGAAACTGATATTTGAATTGAGTTCATAAACATGAGAAAGACTTTGCTATAACTGAGGCTGTTGTCAAAATTCAAGGCTTTGAAGGATCATAGATGTACTGAGGACCTGCAGAGTCTTCTAGAAGGGCAGTCACTCACTGAAGGCCTGATGACACATGCCTGGATGAATTGAAGGTGATAGGCATACCACATATTTGGGATAATAAGGGCAGGATCTCAGTGTGCTTCTATGGGACAGGATTAATGGCCTATATAACTATAAGAATAAGTTATTGGAAGCGACCCAAATGTCCATTACTGGGTGAATAGGTAAAGAAAATGTGATAGATACATGTGGAATATTATGCATTTTTTTTAAAAAAAGGAAAGGGATTCTGACATATGCTATAACATGGGTGAACCTTGAAGACACCAAGCTATATGTAATATGTCAGTCACAATTGGACAAATACTGTGTGATTCCACGTATGTGAGTGTCTAGAGTACTCCAATTCATGGAAGAGATAGATAGTAGAAGGGTGGTTGCTAGGGACTGGGAGGAGCAAAAGTTGTTGATTCACCAGCACAGAGCTTTAGTTGAGGAAGATGAAAAGACTTGGGAGATGGATGGTGGTGATGGTTTCAGAGGGTGCATATATTTAATGCCTCCAAACTACATACTTAAAATGAGTAAGATGATGAGTTTTATGTTAAATATCTTTAATCACAATAAAATACCATTGCTGATTACAAAAAGAGAATAAGTTATTAGATGTTTCATTTTTAGGGAGGTTCTAATGCTGCTGAAACACTGGCCCCAGTCATGTATACTAGACGTTATTAACACATGAGAGACTTACACTGGGGGCTTGCATGACTGGAAATTCAATGTAATAGTGATTAAGTTGCCAAAAAGATTGTTTTATTCAAATTTCCCTATGTAAGGAAGATGATTATCTTCTCACTGTGATCTCACATGGTGCAAGGGGTAAAAGAACCATCAGGGGCTTGCTTCTTTAGGGCACTAATTTTACTCACCTGGGATCCACCCTCATGGCCTAATCATCTCCCAAAGCCCATCTCCTAATACATTACACTGGGAACTTAGCTTCAACGTATAAATTTGAGGAAGGGGGCAGGGACACAAACATTCAGCCCATGACAAATAGTTAAGACACCTTCAAAGCAAAATAAACATTGCCTATGCAAGATGAGTAAGAAATCCATAAAACAAATACATATTTTCAGATATTATAAAGGATCTAAGAATAATTATAAAGAGAAATAGTGTATCAAATGGAGGGGGAATAGCATGAACTAGACATCAAGACCCAAATCTGTTTCCCATGGATTTTCCTTCACAGGAATCAGTGAACTGGTTCTGGCCAGGTCTTGAAACAACATTGGCACACCAGCCTTCCAGGGGGAGGAAGCAGCTTTCTTTCAGGGTCCAGTTCTTTGGAGGAGTGCCTTGTCCCACGCTGTTCCCTGTGCCTGCATCTTGTGGCCCAGTTCTCACCTAGACTCTTTCTCTATGGTGGCTCAGAGCTGTGATTTCCCAGCCCTAGTTTTTGTTTTGTACATTTTCTATACAGTTAGAAGGATAGCCTTTATTTCCCTTGTGTTCCAGTAATTTTGTATAGGCATTATTCTTAAAGATAAGTTCATCCTAACTTGTCCTTGGCCATAGTCATAGTGTTTCTGTCAAACATTTTAGGCTTCTGCTAGACTTTAGGTTAACATACGTTAGCATACTGGTTTCTGGTGTGTGGAATTGGCATGGGATTTGAAATGAGACAACTGTCAAACATGCCTACATGATCATTTTCAACCTCTAGGAGTACATCAAAATGTTCAGCCTCTGTCACAGCCCTGAGGCTTATAAGCAGCTCAGGCTATGGCCCTGAGTCTGTATATAACTTAAATATATACTATCTTTTAATATCAAAATGTTAACACACACACACGCGCACACACACACACACCCTCACACTCTCATATCCTCATCTAAGGCATCCCCTAGGCTGGGATTGTTTGCTTGAGGTGATTGTGATTTTGTTCCCAAACACCTTAGGGCTCTTTTCATCCCAATCCCTTACCTTTTCTCTTACAGATGGAACTTGTTTCTTAGACCTGAAGCTTGAAAGCCCTCTGCCTCATTTCTCTGTATCTCACACATGGAATTATATTTCAACAGTTTCTTGCTGCTAGGGAAGAATACCCTCCCCTGGCAGAAGCTGTGGAAGGCTATTACCTCTGTTAGATAATATACCAAAGAATAAAATTCAGTAGCTTATAAGCAAAAGTGTATATTTCCCTGATCTAAATATGCTACCTATATGATTTATGAATTTATAAAAGATAGATGAGGGAATCATTATTTTTGTTCAAAATATTATTTTTACTTACAAAATAATTCATCATAAAAATTTCCTAATTAGCTGGGCACAATGGCACAAGCCTGTAATCTCAGCACTTTGGGAGGCTGAGACAGGAGAAATCTCAAGTTCAAAGCCAGCCTCAGCAAAGGCGAGGTGCTAAACAACTCAGTGAGACCCTGTCTGTACATCAAACACAAAATAGGGCTGGAGATGTGGCTCAGTGGTTGAGTACCCCTGAGTTGAATTCCCAGTATGAAAAAAATTTCTAATTATTTTAAGTGTCTAGTAGTCCTCCTCCAACCCCTCATCAGAGGAGGATATATTACAGGACCCCTAGAAGATCCCTGTAAACTTAAGTAGTACCTAAGTCGTATATACTGTGGTTTTTCCTGTATATTAATACCTATGATAAAATTCAGTGTATAAATTTGACACAGTAATAAATTGTCAACAATAAGTTAGTACAGATCTTAGCAACTTTAGCATGTACTTTTATTCTTTCCTTAAGTTGAGAATTTTCATCTTTTCACTTATAGGAAACAGTTTACAGCTTTTTGTTGGCATCTTCAAATTGCCAGCAATCCTATTCTTGCACTTTGGGGTCATCATGAAGAACAATAAAGGTCACTTGAACTCCAGCACTGTGATTCCATGACAGGAGATCTCATACCTGTAATGGCTACTAAGTGACTAGTAGCTGGGTAGCATATACTGTGTGGATACATTGGACAATAGGACGATTCATATCTTGGGCAGGATGAAATAGGATAGCATGAGATTTCATCATGCTACTCAGGTAAACATGCAATTTAAAACTTATGAATGCATTATTTCTGGAATTTTTCATGTAGCATTTTGAAAGCTCATATAACTGAAACCACTGAAAGCAAAACCATGGATAAGGAGAACTACTCTAACTTGATTGACAAGAATAATGTGAAACTTCTCAGGAATATACTGTATGAAAGAGTACATTTTTATTATCATATATTTCAAAATATTTTATTATTTAGGTTAAAAGTGCTGCTGCTTTGGCATCTATAGCACAGCTATATCTGTATGACACTAAATAGAATGTTTGGCTATATTTTATTGCAGAATAAATGAATTTTCTCTTCTCATCTAAAGTGGAGAATTGTAGAATGAAAAAGCTTAGAGTTTTTGGATAATAATTAGCAGAAGCTGTGCTTTGTGATAAGAAATTGGCCCATAGTCAAAATGGCATATTCTTTGAGCTTTAGCTAGGGAAGTCTGTACCCATCTATATACTTTTTTGCTTAGTACATCCTCTTTTATTATGCTCTTGCACAATAATGGATGGTTGACTATCACATGGTAGTGCTATGGGTGTCACTCTCTGTGACATTCTTAATGGCACATAACTAAAATGTGACATTATCTGAAAGTGCTGATGAGGGACATATTTAGAATATACCTTACTGTTTTTCATTGAGTTGTTTCACCTTTTGGGAATCCCTGGGGTTCTTGTTTCCTTGGAGGGTGAATCAGCAATGGCTTGCTACTCCTTTCACCAATCAGATGTTAGTGAAATCATAAGCAAATAAAATGATTTGATGGAGAAACATAACCATGTAAAGTAACATAAATTGCATGAGTTATTGATAATCCATTTGAGCTGGTGACAAATATGCAATCTAAGTGCATAAAACACTTACCTCAAATTGTAGTGTATCTGTTCTTTAAGCTAAATTTCTGGTATGCTTCCAGATGTGTTGTAACCTTTCCCATCCATCTTCCCCTAAGTCAAAACACTCTTATCATGTGTTCAAGTTGGGGGTCACACCCTGGGGTCTGAGTGGCTGGCTGTATTGTGGTATGTGTGGAGATGACAGAGCCATGGCTGCATTTGCAGCCTTAGCAGGTGACTTAATGCTGTTTGAATTTCAACCTGACTTGCTCAGCTATGTTGTCCTGGGTTTGCTCAATCTCTCAGACAATGCTGTGGCATTCCTCCATACTTCCAGCGAGCATAGCATCTTGAATTAAGTGCCATTAGGTAGCAGCTTTATCAGTACTGCCTTCTGTTAGCCAACAGAAGGACCCCAGAGGACATCCCTTTGGTTTTCTTTTTCAGTCTGGAAGGCAAATGTGGAGAATTTGATTGCGCTCCATAATGTTCCTCTTTTAATCACTGCCAGGCGTCCTCTGCTTCCACAGTAATCAGCTACTGCTACGGCTTTCAGCCCAGTTAGTATAACCCTTTACTCTTTTAAAAGAAACTAGTTCACAACTTCTCAATCTTCAATTTCTGTCGTTGAAATCCATTACTGATGGGACCCAGTTTTTGTTTGTTTGTTCCCACTTTTGACTATGTAAAACATAAATGGTGCCCAATGTACAGCAACCATGTTTAAAATGAATACAAGGGTATGCATTTCCCCATGGCTGTACTGTTAAGTTTTCCCTACACGTCTCTTCCAGCCCATCCTTGGAGATTTCTGGCATAATATTTCTGGGTTAGGTCCAGGGATTTTAAGTTTAATAAGCTATACAGAAGACTCCTAATGTTACTTATGTTTAGACAACACTAGGCTCCATGATCTGCCACCCTGATACTTCCTTGTTTGTCTCTTCATCTCTCCTTTCTTGCCGCTCTCTTTTACATAATTTTTGGTAACTGAAAAAAATTCTGTTCCTTAAGTATTAGCACTATTTTACTCCTGTTCTTTAAACTATTCTAGACATTCTTCTATCCTTTCTTGTAGCATGAGAGTAAGAACCATAATCTGTCTAAGGTTAGTTCTTCTGTTCCCTGGATCTCAAGCCTGAGTCATAAATGCACCAGTTATTTAAAAAGGGACTATGACATGTCAGGCTTTTGATAGAGGGCTAGAAACAAATGTGAACCAATCATGGTGTTTTCTGCCCTCCAGGAGCAATTCCCTCTCTGAGAAGGACTTTGGCAATTTACTCTCCCAGTCACCAGCCACTCATCCACCATTCATCCAGCTTTTCTATTTCTACTCAGTTTTTTACTCCTTCTCCTCTCCCCAAAGTATTTCCCTATTTAAAAAAAAAGAAAAAAAAAATTGCTTATTCCTAATGCTTCATTTAACTACTCCCCATTACTATCTGGTCACCCACTGTTCTTTCTATGGTTTTCAGAAATTTGCCAGATCCAGCATTACATATTTTCTGATGAGCTTGTCTCATCACAGGAATCAAAAGAGGAACTTCTTATAATGTCAGTTCCTGAGACCATATTTAGAAATTTCTGTTATGGTATGTCGGGTTGTGGCCAGGGAATCTATAACTTTAATAAGTCATGTGGACGACTCTTAAAATTACTTATGTTGAGGTAACACTGAGCTCCACAGCCTGCAGCCCTGATGCTTTCCCTGTCTGTCTCCTTTATCTGATATGTTCAGCCCTAAGTTGCACTTTCACAGTTCTTTTCCTATCTCTTCCAGGCTCTCTTCCAGAGAGAACACCCAGATGCTAAACCCCTCACTTTATGATCCAACCACTGGATCCTTGTTCAGGACCAGGGTCTGAAATCATTTTATTTCCCAGAATTTGCTTCTACTCTTTCATCTGATATTTTCAATATGTCTTTTTAACCATCTTTCAAATCTAGCCTGTCTAAATAAACTCATCAATTACCTCATTCTCCAATTGGTTTCTCTTCTGCTTTTTGTTTTGTTTTGTTTTTTTTTGTGGTGCTGGAGATTGAACCCAGGGTCTTGTGCAAGCACTCTACCAACTGAGCTATATCCACAGCCCTGGTTTTCTGCTTTCTATTCATGACGATCAATTTCTCATTTTTCTGGACCTGAAATCCTGGTGTAATCTTTGATTCTTTCCCCTTTTCTATCTCCCATCCAACCACTTTGTCCTGCCAATTTTCTCCACATAATGTCTTTTATATTTCTTTTTCTATTTTACTGCCATTGTTAAGGTCTTTTTTGCTTCATTACTGTGAACATAGCTACCTGCCTTGTCTCCCTGATTTCAGACCCTTTCCAGAGACTCAGATTTATCCTACATTGTCCTAATGCTGTATTTTCACCAGGATACTAATGTTTCAGTTTTGAAGAAGAAAGCTGAGGGGACATTGGCATGCTGTGGCTAGCTAATTTGTTTCTCAAAGGCAAGCTACAGGGAAACCAAATTGTAATCAGAAGGATGTTTGATGTGTATGGCATCAGAGCAGAGGAGTTAATTATAAAATTAAACTGTCTTATGATATGAAGAGAAGCTAGTATGATCTACCTACCTCCACAATGAAGGTAAGTGTACTACATAGATTCTCATATCCTTGCATCAGGATACCCTCTTCCTGGACAGTGCTTGGATGGACACTGCTAACAGTCTCAGTGGTTCTCATTTTTCTATGCCTCCTTGGCTGACCCCCTCTAGGTTACCCCTTAAAGAAATCAACACATCCATTTAGTTACCATCAAACTTGTTGTTCTGGGGACAATTCTTTCATTTATGCTACTTGCTCTTGTCACAGAGCACAGGGCTTCTGCAAAACTGAGGTAGCATGAAGGCCCTCCTTCACTCTGATTCTTACAATCATGCCCAAAAGATTTCAGACATGTTGCTCAGAATAACAGACATGAGTTTATTAAGAGGGTTAGGAAAAGGAAGAAGGGACACTCTCAAGGGAAAGAGTGGGTCTCCTCAGAGAGAACAGAGATGGCACACTCCTGAGCTCCAGATTTACTGGGAGTCCCAGGGAAGTTTCCAGAGAGTTCCACCCAGTTCTACCTCTTGACCTTTGAGTGACAGCAGGTTGACATCAGACTTTCAGGTCCCTATTGTGCATGACAACTGTAGGTCACTTTGACTCATGCTGCCAGTTCTAATTGGAAACTGTTCTTAACAGACTTTATAGTTAGGGGTTATTATCTTTATCTCCTCGAGTTTTGGGATCTGGTCTGAGTAAGGGTCACAGATCTGGTCTGGGTAAGGGTCACGAAAGTCCCTCCCATAAGGATAATTGATGTTCTTATCAGCATTTTAGGGCCTGCATTTCTTCTACAGAAGACAGGTAATTTGCTGAGGAATGTAATATAATCTGTTGACTTAAGTCAGATAGGGCTACAGGTAAATTGCTTTTTAAAAATAAATGCATAGTGGGCCCATTTTATAGAATTATTCACTTATGTTCCCACCACTCACATCTTTCAGTTCCCTATTGCTCTGATCCACTATACATTGATTATAAATTTAATTTATGAGTAGTGGCCTGATTCTCCTTCTTCCAAGTTCTTGGTGAAAGAATGCCAATAGACACAATTTACCAAGAATAATAACTTAATAACATTTCATAAAACTGAGAAAAAAAATCACCCACAGTTGTATATCCTATGTGATTATTATTAACATTCTTGTGCATTCTCTTTCTGTCTTAATATGTATTTTATGTTATAATTATAGCATTGTATCCACATATAATGCAATTTCCTTCATTTTAACTTTCCCAGAAAAGTACAGTGACTGGAAAACTCTAAGAATGCAAAAACTGAGGAATGGGAAGGTCAATAAAGGCATGCATAATGAAGAGATAATTAAGTAAAGAATTACAAACGGATTGTATGTGAGATATCTAACTAAAGTGATTGGTACACATTTTCCACAAAAATAATTACAAAATTTGATAAATGACCAAAAACATTTCTGGGCTTTGGAAATTGGCCAAAAGAAAATAATAAATTGAGTAGCATCTATTGGTAAAGAAAACTTCTGAACTTCATGAATGATCAGCAAAAGCATGGCATTTTGGTCTAGGAATGGTCCCTTTCTCATAGCAATTCTCCCATAGTGGGGCTGACCATGAAAACAAGCAGCTTCTCCACTGGTGAGGGGTGACTGGATGTAGAGTGGAAAGAGAGAAATCTGTACTCAGTAACTGCCAGTGAAAGTAGCAAATTGGAAAATGAATGGGGTTTACCTGAGTTTGCTGCCCTGGTTAGGGAAATGGCATACTGATAGAATACCCAGAAATTTAAAAAGCAGATCTTAAAACTCAGGAAGCCCTAGACAGAGAAAAAAACCTCCCTTTATTGCCTGGTTGGAATGCTGTGCACGTATGCAGGAGTAACCTGAGAGAAATCCAAGCATTCCATACATAGCTGGCTGTTATGATTTGGATATGAGGTGACCCCTTCAAAAGCTTCTATGTTAATGCAGGAATGTTTGGAGGTGAAATGGTTGAATTTTAAGAGCTGAAACCTCATCTGTCCATTCTAGCTTGAATGGACTGATTGGATGCAAACTGTAGGCAGATGGAGCATGGCTGACGGAGTGGGTCACAGAGGATGTGTCTTGGAAGGGTTCCTCTTCCTTGTGGCCCTTCTCTGCCCACCTGCTTTCTGATCACCTTGAGTTGAGCAGTTTCCTCCATTGGTCCTTTGCTCTATGATGTGCTACCTCACCTTGGACCCAGAACAATAGAGTTAGCTGTCTATGGACTGAGACCTCTGAAAATGTGAACCCCCAAATAAACTTTTCTTCCTTTAAGTTATTCTTATCAGGTATGTTGGTCACAGCAATACAAAAGCTAACTATCCCACTGCTTAACTGGAAGGCTATATGCATGCTGAAGAAAAATGGGAGAAAGGCATCCCAAAAGTAGAAGCCAGCAGACTTGAAAATACCTGAACTTCACAGTATTTCCCAAACCAAACTTGGGTCCGTCAACACAGGGTGGAAACTTTGCTGGCCTGAGATGTTTGAACATAACTTTTAACCAGTTATTGGCTACCTACTAAACCATGCAGACATTTGAGAAAATCATAGAAAATCAGGCTAAATGTAAAACGAGGAATATAAAAATCAGAGACATTAGCAGCTGCATATCATGGGGTACAGATATGACAAATCAAGTCTACAGAAGTTACTAAAACCAAACAAAAACAAAACAAAACTCCTCTAGTAATAACAATGCAAACACACACACATGAATTTAAACCTACTAAGATATATAATCTAAAATCATCAATTTTCAGTGAAATATTATGCAAAGACATGCAGAGAAACAGGAAAGTGCAAGCCATGCTCAGGGGAAAAGCTGACATTATAAATTGTTTTTGAGTATGCCCAGATGTATTTAGCAGACCAGGAAGTCAGAGGAACTATTATAAATACATTCGGAGAGTAAAAGAAAACCAGGGAAATATAACAATGTCAAACAAATAAATACTAGTAATGAAAGAGAAACTGTATAAAAGAAACAAATGGAAACTTCTGGAATCAAAATATATTAATTGAAATGAAAAATGTAATAAAATTCAACAGTAGAATTAAAATGGTAGGAGAAAGTATCACTGGTCTAGAAAATATATTTATCTGGGCTGGGACTGTAGCTCAGCGGTAGGGTGCTTGCCTCATATGCGTGGGGCCCTGGGTTCGATCCTCAGCACCACATACAAAGCAATAAAATAAAGACATTGTGTCCATCTACAACTAAAAAAAAATAAAAAAAAAAAGAAAATATATTTATCCAATTTGAATGTGTCCAACTTAGAGATCAGAGAGAAATAATTAAGAAAAATTAATGGAAGCTCTGAGACCTATAAGAAAACATCAAGCTTACCAATGGGAGCTCCAGAGGGGAAAGAG
Organism: Geosciurus inauris; assembly: GCA_004024805.1. Lineage (NCBI taxonomy): Eukaryota > Metazoa > Chordata > Mammalia > Rodentia > Sciuridae > Geosciurus > Geosciurus inauris. The sequence goes on along the minus strand of PVHX01025874.1, from coordinate 6,733 downwards.
AGAGAAAGGGACAGAAAACATATTTGAAGAACTAGTGGCTAACATGTTTCCAAATTTGATAATAAAAAGTCTGAGAATTTAATGAGCTCTAAGTACAACAAACAAAACAAATGAACAACAACAACAAAAACTCTATACATAGACATATTCAGCTATTGAAACAGTAAATTTGAAAGCAGAAAGAGAAAATGCAAGACCTCATCATGTGTGGGAGAAATACATGACTATTTCATGAGAAATACAAAGGGAAGCTAAATAGCAGTGGAATGACATGGGCAAAAAGTAAATGAGAGAAATTGGAAAATAATTTGAACTGAATGAAAAGGAAAACACAATATATTAAAATAACTGATATGCTGCTAAAGCAGTGCTTAAGAAGAAAGTTTATAGTTTCAAATGCCCATTATAGAAAAGAAGAAAGATCTCAAAGCAATCATCTGAGTTTCTGTCTCCTAAATTTACAAAAGTAAGATAAAATTAAGTCCAAAGCAGGCAAAAATCAAGAATTAACAAGATGGAAGCCAGTAAGTAGAAAACAGAAAAACAATAGAAAAAATTGATGAAATCTGAAGTCAGTTCTTTGAAAAACATAAAATTGATGAATCTTCAGCTACATTGATCAGGAAAGAAAGAGAAAACACAATTTATCCATCTAGGGATCATATAGGGGACATTTTTGCAGACCATGGAAATTAGAAGAATTATTAAAAATAGAAAAAAACAAAAGAAAGGAAGAAGAAAAGGAAGGAAGGGAATCTAGATTTGAAATGAAGAAGTAAAACTGCTTCATATTTTTATTTTCAGGTGACATTGTCTTGTATGTAGAAAATTCTAAAGAATCTTTAAAAATCAGTAGGTATAATGAATGAGTTTAGCAAGGTTACAAATTCAAAAGCAAGATACTAAAATAAATTTTTAAAATACTAGGAGAAAATTATCTAAAAGAAACATTAAGAAAACAATTTTATTTACAATAGTATACAAAAGAATAAACAGAAAAAAAGAACAAAATAAGAGCAGTACGTATACATTGAAAGCTAAAAAATATTAGTAAAAGGAATTTAAAAGATCTAAATTAATAAATGAATATACTGTGGTTATGGATTAGAAAAAAATAGTTCAGCATGTCAGTTCTCCCCAAATTGATTGATAGATTCAAAAGAATCTCTATCAAATTTCTAGCATTCTTCTTTGTAAAAATTGCTAAGATAATCTTAACATTTTTTATGGAAATGCAAAGTACTAGAATTGCCAAATCAATTTTGAAAACTAAGAATAAATTTGGAACATTGACCCTGCCAGATTTAAAAACTTACTATAAAATCACAACAATCACGAGAGTGTGGAATTAGGATAAAGATATATATATATATATAAATCAATGGAGCAGAATTCAGAATCTAAAAATAAACAATTACATTTCCAATTAACTTTTATAATTAAATGTTTTATATTTGAGATAATTGTAGAATCACTTGTAACTGAAATAAGACAGATTCCAGGTTTTGTTTATTTCGTTTTCCCCACAAAACTGCAGTTGAAACAAAACTCAGTCGAGCTATTGACATCAAAGTGGTGGTGCCCACTTGTAATCCCAGTGGCTCTGGAGGCTGAGGCAAGAGGCCCTAAACAATTTAGTGAGACCCTGTCTCCAAATAAAATATAAAATAGGGCTAAGTATGTGGCTCAGTGGCTAAGCACCCCTGGATACAGTCCCCTGTACCAAAAAAAAAAAAAAAAATGACATTAATAAAATCAAGAACATTACCATCATGACAAAGATCCCACCAATTGCCATTTTTGGCGGGGTATTGGGAGTTGAACTCAGGGGAACTCGATCACTTAGCCACATCTCCAGCCCTATTTTGTATTTTTGCCCTTTAATAGTCTCCAACTCCCCTTCCCTCTCTCTATACTTGACTTCTTGCAACCACTAATCTCATTTCTATAATTTTATTATTTCAGGAATGTTATGTAAATGAAATCATATAAATGCCCATTTGGCATTATATTTTTTCACTCAACATAATTCTCTGCAAATAAATTCAAATTGTTAAGTGTATCAACATTTTTTCCTTTTTATTGCTGAGTATTATTCAATGGTATGAATGTACAAATTTGTTTTTCTAAGGACCTATTAAATTTCCAATTTTTGGCTATTACAAAGGAAAAAAACTTCTAAGAACATTTATATTTTTGTGTGAACATGGATTTCATTTCACTGGAATAAATGCCCCAAATAAATGCTGGGTTATATGGTAGTTGAACATTTAATTTTTTAAAGAATGATTGTACTGTATTCTAGAGTGGTGGTACTATTTTACATCTCACCCCCAGTGTATGTGTGATCTGGTAACACTGTTTCCTTCCCAATAGTTGGTGTTATTACTGATTTCTATTTCAGCCATTTTGATATGTGTGTAGTGATAGTTCACTGTGTTTTTGTTTTGTTTGGTATCAGGGATTGAACTCAGGGGCGCTCAACCACTGAGCCATATCTCCAGCCCTATTTTGTTTTGTATTTAGAGACAGGGTCTCACAGAGTCACTGTGGTTTTAATTTGCTTTTCGCTAATGGCTAATGATCTTGAACACATTTTCATGTACTGTTCTACCATCTGTCTATCCTTTTAGGTGAAATGCCTGTTCATGCTATTTGCCCATTTTCTAATTGGGTGATTTCTGTTATTGTTGAGTTTTGAAAGCATCCCAATTTGAAGTTTAAAATAACCATTTTTCAACTTTACAATATTGCAGAAGCCACACACGTTCCGTAGAAACTGTAGTCTGAATTTTGATCTTTTGTGGGGGAGGAGTAGTGACACTCTTGTAACACTACACAGCAGCAGTAAACCCTAGCTCCACAGTCACATGATCACACAGGAGAAACAGCCAATGCTCAGTGTTGTATTATGTTGCTAAGCTATGAAGTTCAGTAGGTTAAATGTACAAATGCATTTCAACTCAAGATTTTTTTCAATTTATGTTGGATGATTGGGATGTAATTCCCTTGTAAGTCAAGGACCATCTGTAATAAAAGAGACAGACAATACCAAGAATTAGTGAGAATGTCCTTGCACTGATGATGAGCATTTAAAATTGTGCAACTATACTGGAAAACAGTTCATCTTATTCCTCAAAAATTAAGGATAAATCAATCATAAATTAAATAATTCCTCTTCTTAGTGTCTACCAAATAGAACTGAAAATTAATGCCTACATAAAGACTTGTACCAATATTTATGGTAACATTATTCATGGTAGCTTCAAACTGGAAACAGTGTAAGTATCTATGAAATCATGTCTGAATAAACAAAATGTGGGCTAGTCATACAGTGGAATACTATACAACAAATAAAAAGTAAAGAATTCCTTTTTCCATGCTGCAGCATAGATGAATCTCAAAAACATTATACCACATGAAAGGATCTAGACAGAAAAGACTACATATTGTTGATTCCATTTTTTGTGAATTTCCAAGAAAAGGCAGGTCTAATTGATAGACAAAATGGCTCAGGGGTTGCCTGGGGCTGGGGTAGGAATGGAATTAACTGAAACTGAAAGAGAGGGAAGTTTTGGGGTGTAATAGAAATGCTCTAAAACAGTATTATGGTAAGAGTTGCACAGCTCTTCAAATTTACTGAAAATCATTGACTTAAACTCCTATGATGGGTGTTTTTATTTTTGTATCTAAGTTAACTACCAGTGAAGCTGTTGAAAAAAATAGTATGTGAAATGCCTTAATAATCCTGTTTTTCTAAATCTTTTCTTATAGCACAAGCTTAACCGGTAATCATCACCTTTCCATCCTGTTTTTAGAAGTCAGACATGGAGAATGAAGGGAATAAAAAACGTAAGTGATTTAGTTCTAGATTCTTCTATTTCTCTTCAAGAATAAGCAAACAGTAATTATTTTAAGGATTCCCTTGAGTAATAGAAGCGAGTGAGCTGGAAGAATGGAGACAGACAGATACCAAAAGACCATTTTTCTTCCCTAAAGTGAACTTTCAAAGTTGGCATTTGCTTTTCAGCCCAGCCTTCTCTTAGAGTGCTCTCAGATGGCTGTGCTGAAATAGTGAGGAACCGCATGTCATTGTAAACTGTGTAATAACAGAATACAAGTGATTAGTTTTGCTTAGAGGGCTTAAGCTCTTTTGTGATGAGTAAATAATATTCTTAGACTAGAAACACAATTATTTACAAATTAATTACACAACATATCTATTTCCCTGCCTGAATAGATATCACATGACTCTGAAGGAAATACATGATTATTATTTTTTTACCTGTGTTAATTTATAACACAGTTGGCAATCATCAGTTTGAGTCCCTCAGACAGAATAATCAGAGTCGGTAGCAAGAAATTATAATGCAATTCTTGTCTGCTACAAGCATATTCTGTATTCTGTTGATGATAAGCTGTAGTCTGTTGGCAATAAAATGGTTGCTCAACAGGATGAATGCAGTAGATTATTTTCTGTTTATAGCCATGAAACTCTCATCTCTAAGATTGCTTTGTATATACCAGTCGCCAGCATTTCCACACAGAGCCATGCGTGCTTACGTAATAATCATCTGTGCCCAATCACTTAGGGGCGACTTTGTTGGTAACCTTGTCAGGGGCATTCTGCTTGGCAAGCAGGATTGATGGAGTCTTGGCCATGACACAAGTGACAGAAAACACTTCTGTCATGGTGAATTCACTTCTCTGATACACAAAGTTCACATTAGAGACCCAGCTGGAAAACATATTTGGCAGTATAGCAAATTATCTTGTGTCCCCAGCTCAGTCCTTCCCAAGGTGTTTTGGGTGGTCCCTGTGGCAGCCTCCTTAAAATGACATACAGTACTTCTGGAGTTGATGCTTTTGCATTTCACTCTCCAAGTGACAGTCTTTTCTCTTTTTACTGAAACCTAACTGATTAGATTGGCAATGTGCTCATTTTGGCAGGCCATATTCAAGAGGGAAAAGGCATATGAGGTAAAGTAAGAATGAAGATAAAGCTATAACCGCACAAGCTCTGATGTTGGATATTCTGTCCTCAAAACTGCTCAGGCTTCATCTCTGAATATCAGATTATCACAGTGCGGTCAGTTAATCTCTCTAAGGCTCATATGTGAAATGAGGATGGGTTGCTAATTTGTTTTTTGGCTCTCTTTAGTACAAATCAGATATTATGTGTAGAGCAGTTAGCATACAGCCTAGCCTACAGTAAATGTTCAATAAATATTAGCTATCATTGGTATTAATTTTTCATGCATGATGACTAGATATTCTCAGGCCAAATTACTTCCTTTACTAAAGGATAAAGTCGTTAGGACAGTGATAAAAGAATGGGCTCCATCTTTTTACATACCAGAGCTTTGAACAGGAAATTCTATTTAACTTTATAGGTTATGCAAGATGTGCCTAATCCCCAGATTATAAAAATTTGATTAGCATATTTCTTGTATGTATTTAAAAATATATGTAGCTACTTCAAGAGATCGGAATTAACTGACTTGACTGACCTCATAAAAACTCAAAGTAAATTTTGCATCAGTAATGTTGGATTAATTGTTGTCTATCACATGACTAAATCATAGTGAACTAGTGATAATATCAAAAGACTAAACCTACCTCATAACCAAATTTTGGAGATCATAAATAAGATTAATATCCAAAAGAGAAGGTAAGGGCTCTAGAACTTTGAAGTATATATCAAATATAAACAGAAGTAGCAATACCTTCTGTGATAGTTAATTTTTGGTGTCAACTTGACTAGATTGAGGGATGCCTAATAAATTGGTACAGCATACCTCTGGGTATGTCTGTGAGGGTGTTTCCAGAGAAGTTGGCATGTGGGTCAGCAAACTCAGTAGGGAAGAGTGGCCCCAAATATGGGTGATCATCATTAGACGGGCTGGTGGCTGAGATGGACCCAGAAGCAGAAGAAGGAAGTTGGTATTTTCGCACTCTGGCTTTTCCTTCCTGAGTGGGCATATTTTCTGCTGCTGCTTTTCTTGGACACCAGACTCTAGGGCCTTCTGGCTTTAACTCTAGGACTAGTTCCAGTGGCCTTTAGTGGGACTCTCAGGCCTTTAGACTTGGGTTAGAGCTGCATCATTGGTTACTCTTTTTCTGAGGTTTTCAGTGGACCAAGCTTTTAATTCTTGTTTTGCATTTTAATTATTCAACTCCATATGATGAATATAAGTCCTTTGTCACATACATGGATTGCAAATCATTTCTCTTGAGGTTGTGACCATAAAGGTGTCTTTTGGAGAGTACCCTTTTGATTTTGGTGAAGTCAAGTCTGTCATGTTTTCCATTTTCTTTTATTTTGGTTACTGTCATTTGAATCTTTTCTGCAAAATGTTTGTTCATGGTAGCAATATCCATTTTTTCCCCAGAAGATACAAGGTTTAGCTTCTCTGTTTGGGATATGATCCATTTTAAGGAATTTTTTATGTATGGCTTAATTTTTCTCATGTTTATCAAGTTGTTCAAGCATCATTAATTGTAAAGGCATTTTTTCTTTTCCCCATCAATTACATTGGTATCAGTTCCTATAAACACACATACACGTGCATACACACATGCAGATGTATATTTTTGGACTCTAGTTCCATTAATCTAAATGTCTGTCCTTATGCCAACTCCACACAATCCACAGATGCAGAACACAGCAACTTGACCAACAACTTCAGATTTATATAGATTTATAGGGTGAACTGTGTTGCTCCCACTTCTC
>PVHX01025873.1:0-21628 GCA_004024805.1 Geosciurus inauris | reverse complement strand
GTACCGGGGATTGAACTCAGGGGCACTCTACCACTGAGCCACATCCCCAGCCCTATTTTGTATTTTATGTAGAGACAGGGTCTCACTGAGTTGCTTAGCGCCTCGCCATTGCTGAGGCTGGCTTTGAACTCGCGATTCTCCTGTCTCAGCCTCCCTGAGTGCTGGGATTACAGGCTTGAGCCACCACGCCCGGCTACTAAATTTCTTAGACTGGCCTTGAACTTGTGATCCTCCTGCCTCAGCCTCCTGAGTGGGTGGGATTACAGGTGGGCACCTCTGCATCCACCAATTGCCAAGATCTATGAATTTATAAATGTGTCTGAATAAATTGGAGAGATCAGTAAATACTTCTTCAAATATTTTTGTGCCCCATTCTCTCTCTTCTCTTCTAAAATTCAAATTGCATATAGCATGTAGATCTTTTAATCTTGCCTCACAGGCCCATAAGCTCTGTTTAACTTTCTAATTTTTCCTCCCTCTGATCTTTAAAATGAATAATTTCCATTGATCTGTCTTCAAATTCACTAAGTCTTTGTCATCTCCATTCTGCTTTTGAACATATCAAGTTCATTTTTCATTTCAGAGTATTATACTTTTTGGTTCTAGAATTTCCATCTCGTTCTTCATAGTTTTTATTCTGAGGTTCCACATATGTTCCTTCATTATGACTAATTTTCCATTAAGGCCTTGAAAACATAAGAATTACTTTAAAATCTTTGTTATTGATTCTGACATCTGGATCCTCACTCTCTTTGTGGGTTTTGAGTATGATTCAGTTTTCTGTTTCTCCATTTGTCTGGTCTTGATTATTGTGTGCTGATCATTGTCAAGGATACACTGTAGAGACCTTGGATTCCATTATGTTCCTCTCAAGAGTGTTCATTTTGATTTAGCTGGCAATTTAATTGGCTGAACTCAAACTCCAAACTATTTCCATTGTGGAGGGCAGTGTCTGAAATTTCCACTCGTTCTTTCAGCTTCCAGCTGCTGATCTGACTGGAATTTATGGAGCTTCCTATGTATGTGTTAACAGCCAAGAGTTTGGACACAGTTTACATACAGATTTTGTGACTCATTTGCTTTACAGTTTCTTTCTTTCGGGAACTTCTCCCTTAATTTTCTAGCTATTCTTCTTGCTTAGAACTCTACTTGTGACACCAGAAACCATCGCGACTGCAACTTTCAGCAGGACATAGTGGCACATGCCTATATTCTCATGACTCAGAAGGCTGAGGCAGGAGGATCACAATTTGGAGGCCAACCTCAGCAACTTAGCAAGATCCTGTCTCAAAACAAAAAATAAAAAGGGCTGAGGCTGGGTGCGGTGGTGCACCTCTGTAAGCCCAGCAGCTCAGGAGGCTGAGGCAGAAAGATCATGAGTTCAAAGCCAGCCTCAGCAATTTAGTGAGGCTCCAAGCAACTCAGCGAGACCCTGTCTAAATAAAATACAAAATAGGGTTGGGGATGTGGCTAAGTGGTTGAGCACCCCTGGGTTCAATCCCTGGTACCAAAAAAAAAAATAAGAAGAATAAAATAAAAAGACTACAATTTTCTGTACATCCTCACCTGCCACACAAATTAGAGCACCCTTGGATAAAAGGCACCCAGTGGTGCTCCCAGCTTTCAAGTGTTGACTCCCCCATAGTTCTACAGTACATGTTCCCAGTGCCTTCAAATCATTGGGTTTCTTGTTTTTTATTTTGTTCAGATTTTATAATTATTATCTGAGGCATGGTTATCCTGACCAAGTTGCTCTGGCATACCAGTCCCTTAGGTTATATAACTTTTTTTAATTCCCCAGGTATAAGCTGGGGAAATTGAGGCACTAAAAAAACCAAACCAGGGCTGGGGCTGTAGCTCAGTGGTAGAGCGCTTGCCTAGCATGCGTGAGGCACTGGGTTCGATCCTCAGCACCATATTTAAATAATAAATGAATAAAATAAAAAGATCCATCAACAACTAAAAAAAAATTAGAAAAAAAAAAAACCAAACCATCTGTCCAAGGTCACACAGAATTCGCCCTGTGCTTGCTCCCCTTCACCACCACCCCCAAAAGCTCCAAGGTGGTTCAGATTCCAAACTATAGTCTTCTGGAAAACACTAGAGATAGCAGGAGGTGAGAGCCCTCAAAACCCCTGCTCATGCTGGGGCAGTAGTTTTCAATCTACAACATCAGCATCATTTGAGAAACTCTGAAAAACATGAATACCGTGTCCCATCTACTAGATCCATGACTGTAACAGGAGGGACTGGAATCTACATTTTATCCTGGGTCCCTGAAGATTCTAATCTCCAGTCAGGATTGAAACCCGCTCTGGGAAAGCAAAGCGCCTCCCTCTGGTATCTCTCTGTTGTAATTCTGGACTCACTTGTCCACCATGAAACCTAATTGGTGACACCAGTGCTAAAGTGAATTCAAGCTCTGGAGTCACTCTACTTGAATTCAAATTCTGCTTCTATCACTGGCGAGCTGTGTGGTCTTGGGCAGGTGGCTCCACCTTTCTGAGCCTCCTGTTTTCTCCTCTCTTAAATGGAGATAATGATATCACCCACCTTGGAGGGCTCATGTAAGGATTACACGAGATAATATAAGGAAAGCAGTTAGCATAGTGCCTGCTACCTGGTCAGCACACAACAGGTTATAATTATTCACACAGCTTCCTTTGCCTTTCCTGTTAAGAACTCTGATACCTCTCCTAGTTAAATCAACCTTTGAGAGACAGGCTATACCTAGGTCTTTCAAATTATTTCAGAATCCCCCTTCCAAAAGTTTACCTGACCTCTGCTTTGCAACAAATCTATCCCCTTGCTGAGTTCCTCTCCCCAAGAGCAGGAAACATTTTGAACTCATTCCACAGCCTGAAAGAACTTAGAAATGGTTCAGATGTGTGGCACCTGAGGTTGTACCCCTTCTTCCCTATCAGAGGGTACAGGGTGCCCTCAGGGAGCCCAGACTTGACCCAGGACCCATGGAAGGCAAACTCTCTCTTTTTTTTCGGTACCAGGGATTGAACTCAGGAGCACTCGACCACTGAGCCACATCCCCAGCCCTATTTTGTGTTTTATGTAGAGACAGGGTCTCACTGAGTTGCTTAGCACCTTGCCCTTGCTGAGGTTGGCTTTGAACTCGTGATCCTCCTGTCTCAGCCTCCCAAAGTGCTGGGATTACAGTGGGTGCACCACTGTGCCCGGCTGGAAGGCAAACTCTTAACACCCTGGTTTAAATGCCAGCTGAACAGGTCAGTGGAGGGGAGGAGCTTACCCCTTCTGATAAATTTCTCTTTGGGACCCCTCCCCAGAGAAGCCTTTCCTGGGTGTCACACTCCAAGATGGGCAGTGCCTGGCATGGTGCTCACTGCTCTTCTGCCACCCCCATCACATCAGGGCTGTAGGGTTCGGTGAGCACTGAGGAGTTCACAGAGCTCAGACATGCTCCTGGCAGGCAGGGAAGGAAGGAGGAGGATCTCCTGTTTACTGAGAACCTTCAATGTGCCAGGTGCTGCTGAACTGTCCTTTATCTTACCTTATATGCTCCCATACCGTAGTGTCAGTTTTCTTTTCTTTCTTTTTTTCTTTTTTCTTTTCAGTGCTGGGTTTGGAACCCAGGACCTTTGGCAATGCTAGGCAAGTGCTCCACCACTGAACTACATGCCCAGCCCTGTTTTCTTCATTTAAGGAACTGAATCCCCAACATCTAGCAGGACAGATTCTAGATATATAATCATGGAAGTAGTAAAACAGTTACCATTGACGGAGTGCTTGTTAGGTACCAGGCACCCTTCAAAGTGCTTCATCTCTCTTAATAATATTTGCTGGATAAAAATTTTGAGAACAACCCAACAAGGCTAGATTCTTTCTTCACATTTTCCATAAGAGGAAATTGAAACCCTGAGAAGGTAAAGAGGTGGCCTAAGGACAGACGGGTAATAAATAGACAGTGGTCCAGGCCTTAAATCCAAGGAAATAGGGCGGCCCTGGAATGGAAGGGTCTGGGTTGGAGGGAAGGAGGTGGAGGAGGGGAGAGACAAGCAAATGCAGGGGGGGCTGGAGGGGTGCTGGGGCTGCTGCCAGGAAGCTGCCTCTTAGAGCAACTGTCTCTGAGGCTGCCACCAGGCCACTCCCCCAAGAAATACTGACTTTTCAAGGACCACACCCTTGCCCCACCGGAGGAGGCAGAAAAGAACCTCAAAGCTCAGCCTGGCCACCGGGTGAAAGGGCGAAAAGGGGCCAGAGGTTGCCCCACTGATCCCAAGCCCCTACTTCCATGAGTGTCTCTGGTCAGATCCTGTCCCAGGGGCTTGGGCTGGGACACAGTCTGGGTGGCAGGAGGCTCCGCACAGTGCCTGTGATGAGTCACAGGTGATACCCCTGCCCTGGAGCCTGGGCCTCCCTGGGCAGGTAAGAGCATATCCCAACACGGCTGGTCCCCACCACAGTTCAGAGGACACCCACACACCCTGCCTCTTTGCTACAGTGAGACCCCCCCCAGGGGTTTCTCCCTGAGGGAACCACAGGTTGCCCTGCCCACCTGGATCTGCCCACCCGGAGAAGCCGTTTGGTGGACCTGACATCTCAGGTGACTGAGGGACCCCAACAAGGCAGATCCTGGGAGTGGTGCCCGAATGCATCCCCTCCGCCACAGCTCTTCTCAGGGTGGTACAAGGGACCAACGCCACCCTGGCCGCGCGGCCCCATCGTCCCAGCCACGCAGGTTTTCCTGTCAGTTATCTTATCGTTATGTCCTCTGCCATCCCAGAAGCTCTTGCGTACAGCTCTTCTCTGTCCACCTGGATCAGAGCCTGGCACAGAGGAGATGCTCAATAGGGATGGAGGACCCAGAAGCATGAAGTGGCCATGTTGACAGCCTGCCTACAGTCCTGATGCCACCCACCGCCGGGCCAGCAGGAAGTCCTGTCTTCTCCAAGGGTCCCCTTTACCAGGTACCCCAAGGAGGCTCTGAGATTCAACAGGGGCTGTGGATTCTAAGCAGGGTGCTTGCTCTCTAGGTCCAGAAGCAGGAGCTGCTCTTTGCAGAGAAGGCCTCTGGATACCACCTGCAGGTCTCACACACTGGGCCACCACCTCCCTGGGAGGCTTTTTGCTGTCCTGGGCTCTCTCTCTGCCCAGAGCCTGCTGTACATCCTGTTGAGCTCTGTCAGAGGGGAGGATCTCTAGCAGACCTGTTCAGGCCCCAAGTGAGCTCCTTCCTGTCTTCACCCCACAGCTTTCTGTACCCCGAGCAGTGAGGACTGTGTGAGGACGGCAAGGCCAAGGAGGGGGCCAAAGCACAGCTCAGGTTGTTTGTTGAACCGAATCCCTAGTCTCTCCAGTCTCCAGTCCCAGCCCTCATTGAGGCATCTCTGCCAGAAGGCTTCCTCCTGGGACTTTCTCTCAGACACCCCCTTCCTTCTTCCATCAGCCTCTGTCTACTCCTTCCAAGCCTGTTGGACTGGTTTTGCACCTATTGGAATCCCAGGTTCAGATGTCTGCAGAGGATGTCTTTCCTTTCCCAAGAAGCCCCAGGCGTCCCATTGCAAACCAGGGGGTGCAGTTGGGCATGCTCCACAAGGGATCCCACCTTCTTAGCTCTTTGGGGACCAACCTGTTCCTAGCCCACGGGTGCAAACGCGGAACCTCAGACCTGTATCAGAATCAATATCCCCATGTGAGTCAAGAGCACGTCCAAGTTTGGGGAGCCATAATCTCATCAGTGGAGGAGAAGCAATGTAAAAAACAAAATCTTGCTGGGCGCAGTGGCGCACGCCTGTCATCCCAGCACTTAGGGAGGCTGAGACAGGAGAATCGCGAGTTCAAAGCCAGCCTCAGCAACCGCGAGGCACTAAGCAACTCAGTGAAACCCTGTCTCTACATAAAACACAAAATAGGGCTGATGATGAGGCTCAGTGGTCAGGTGCCCCTGAGCTCAATCCCTGGTACCCTCCAAAAAAAGAACCCCAAATCTTTATCACTTCAGGAGTCATTGTGTTTCAGCTCATAAAACAGGAGGGAGGTTCACTGATATTTATTTTGTAATTAAAGCCTTTAACATATATCAGGGTTTTTACTCCAAGGTCACCCTGTCAATGAAGCTTTTTTTAGTTGTAGATGGAAACAACACCTGTATTTTGTTTATTTACTTTTATGTGGTGCTGAGGATCTCACATATGCTAGGCAAGTGCTCTACCACTGAGCTACAGCCTCAGCCCTCAATGAAGCTTTTTATGGTCATTTTTATGGTCACACTATTTAAAATCACAGCTCCTGCCACCCTCTCTGGGTCCCTTTACCGCTTCCCTGCATTTGCTTTTGCTAGAATGTTTGTAATCATCTGGCAGATGAAAAATACCATTTTTTAAAAATTTGTACATGGTTTCTCTCTTCCCTTATTAGATGAGCTCTATGAAAGCAGAGGCCAGATCTGTCTTAGAGTGTGCTATATTCCCAGGATCTACAACAGAGCCCGGTACCCTGTAAGCCTTCAAAACAATGTTTTTGGAATTAATACGTCACATGGTACATACACAAATATTATATAATAAAATGACTAATTTATCAGACAAAAGATTAATTTCAAAAATACATAAGAAACTCAAAGAAAGCCAGGTGCGGTGGCGCATGCCTGTAATCTCTGCACTTTGGGAGGCTGAGACAGGAGAATCGCGAGTTCAAAGCCAGCCTCAGCAATGGTGAGGCACTAAGCAACTCAGTGAGACCCTGTCTCTATATAAAACACAAAATAGGACTGGGAATGTGGCTCAGTGGTTGAGGGCCCCTGAGTTCAATCTCCAGTACCAAGAAAAAAGAAAGAAACTCAAAGAAGCTGGGCATTGTGGCATACGCCTGTAACCCCAGCAACTGGGGAGACTGAGGCAGGAGGATCACAACAAGTTAGAGGCCAGCCTCAGCAACTTAGAGAGAGCTGGTCCGAAAGAAAGAAAGAAAGAAAGAAAGAAAGAAAGAAAGAAAGAAAGAAAGGAAGGAAGGAAGGAAGGAAGGAAGGAAGGAAGGAAGGAAGGAAGGAAGGAAGGAAGGAAGGAAGGAAGGGTTGAGGATGTAGCTCAGTGGTAAAATACCCTTGGGTTCAATTTCTAGTACCAAAAACTAAAACTAAAATAAAAGCAAATCCCTTCAAATAACCCAATAACGACAGCAACAAAAAAACATAATACACCAGGCACGGTGGTGCACGTCTGTAATGCCAGAACTTTGGGAGGCTGAGACAGGAGAATCGCAAGTTCAAAGCCAGCCTCAGCAACAGCAAGGCTCTAAGCAACTCAGTGAGACCCTGTCTCTACATAAAACACAAAATAGGGCTGGGGATGTGGCTCAGTGTTCGAGTGCCTCTGAGTTCAATCCCTGGTACAAAAAAAACCCCCAAAACAACAACAACAAAAAAATAATCCAATTAAAAATAGGTGAATAACCTGAACAGACCTTCTCAAATGAAGATACACAAATAGTCAAGGAACATATGAAAAATTGTTCAGTGACACTAATTGTTATGGTTTGGATATGATGTGTTTCTCCGAAAGCTCAGGTGTAAAGCAGTGTTCAGAGGAGCCAGGGCATGGCGCACACCTGTCATCCCAGTGGCTCAGGAGGCTGAGGCAGGAGGATCCAGAGTTCAAAGTCAGCCTCAGCAAAAGCAAGGCATTAAGCACCTCAGTGAGACCCTGTCTCTAAATACAATACAAAATGGGGCTGGGGATGTGGCTCAGTGGTCGAGTGCCCCTGAGTTCCATCCCTCGCAAAGAAAAGACTGTTCAGAGGTGAAGTGGTTGGATTATGAGAGCCATGATCTTATCCGTGGATGAATCCATTTGACATATTAATAATTTGAGTCCACTACTATGTGGTAATTGGCAGGCAGAGTGTGGCTGGAAGAAGTAGGTCATGGGGGTGTGCCCTTGGGGACTAGGTCTCATTCCTGGCTCCTTGCTGTCTGTCTCTCTGCTTCCTGGCCACATGGGCCCACACCCTTCCTCGGCCACACCCTTCCACCATGCTGTTCTGCCTCCCCTCTGGAGAGGAGCCATGGAGTCCAGTTGACCATAGTCTCCACCTCGGAAACCATGAGCCCAAAATCACCTTTTTCACCTCCAAGTCGTCCTTGTCAGGTATTTTGGTTGCTGACAAAAAACGAACACCCCGATCATCAGGGGAAATGTCAAGCAAAACCACAACGAGATATCATTTCACCCCAGTTAGAGTGGCTATTATCAAAAGTCAACAACAAACCAATGTCAGCAAGAATGTGGAGAAAGAGGAACTGTCATAGATTGTTGGTGCAAAGGTAAATTAATACAGTCTGTATGGAAAACAGTATGGAGAGTCCTCAAATAGTTCTAAAAATAGAACTACCATATGACCTAGCAATCCTTCTACTGAGGATATATACAAAAGAATTAAAATGGGTGTATCAAAGAGACATCTGCACTCATGTGTTTATTGCAGCACTGTTCACAATAAACAAGATATGGAGTCAATCATTGTTGGATGAACGATAAAGAAAATATGGTATATTCGAAATGGAATATTATTCAGCCATGAAAAAGAATGGCCATTTTTGTCCTTTATTGCCACGTGATGGAAATGGAGGACATTATGTTAAGTTGAGTAAGTCAGGCACAGAAAGACAAATACCTCATGTTTTCACTTACACGTGAAAACTAAAAAGTTGATCCTCAAAGTAAGGGTAGGATGTGATTATCAGCACCTGGCAAGTGGAAGATGGAGAGAGAATGATTATTGGGTACCTGGGTAGAGTTGTATAGGAGGAATAACTTCTAAATGTCCTATAGTAGAGCAGTGTAACTATGGTTGTCAACAATTAATGGGATATTTCAAGATGGCTAACAAAGACTATTTGAATATTTCCAACACAAAGGAATAATAAACATCTAGCTCCTGATAGAGATGGTGTGCATCTGAGGCAATGGAGGCCCCAGTTACCCTGATCTGATTCTGATACATCCTATCCATGTATTGAAATGTCACACCACACTTCATAAATACATGCAATTACTATCTGTCGATTTAAAAATACCTAACCACTATTGGAGGTTGCTAAGCCTTCAGCTAAACACTGCATGGGCTGTGATAGCTCACGGAATCCTTGCAAATCCTCATGAACACAGACCTGCAAACTGAAGCTCCCAGAGCATGTCACCTTTAGGACCTGGAAGAAACAGGACTTGAATTTAGCAAAGACGAGAGGCTGGAGCATCCCAGAGGTGAACCGGGGACAGGAGGGGGTGCAAGAAGCAGAGGGACTGAGGTGAGGTCACAGAGGAGGAAACGCCCCTCCTAATGCAGGGCTGTGTTCTTTTAAGAGCTGGGGTTGGCAGGGCGAGGTGTTTTATATGGCGACTCTGGAGCCGCAGGGAGAAGGAGGCATGTGGGCTCCAGCAGTTGACAGCACCTGGGACTGTCACTCAGGTTACAACACATGCTCAGAAATGCCAAGAGGGCAGACCAGGGCCTTACAGACCTGCCACCCCTAGACCATCCAGAGGCACAGAGAGGACAAGCAACCACCCAACCACCCAGCTCACCGCCAACAAGCTGGTGAGCAAAAGCCTTGGGAATCTGAGACTTTCTATGTCCCAGGGTGCATGCCTTTTCCACACTGTGACTACAGAGCCATGACCCCTGACCTGAACTCCATGGTGGCAGGTGCTCCTGCTTTTCTGCCAGCGACATTTTTGAAAGAAGTGGGGACTCCTACGGGACCATTTCCTGCTCCCTCTGTCACCCTAAATGACCTGCCTTCCAAATAACACCCTGAATTCAGCCATTCTCTTCCTTGGTTCCAAATCGCTCGGCTCTTCGTCTTCCTCCCCTCCCCCTTTTTGATTGAGATATCATTCACATACTATAAAATCCACCCTCTTAAAATGTATGGTTCAAGCAGGCGGTGGCGCATGCCTGTAGCCCCTGTGACTCAGGAGCCTGAGGCAGGAGGATTGCGAGTTGAAGGCCAGCCTCAGCAACTTAGCGAGACTCTGTCCAAAATAAAAAAATAAAAACGGCTGGGGATGCAGCTCAGTGGTAAAGCACTTGCCTAGCACGTGTGAGTCACTGGGTTTGATCCTCAGCACCGCATAGAAATGAGTAAAATAAAGGTCTATTGGCAACTAAAAATTATTAAAAAGAAAAAAAAAAGGCTGAGAATGTAGCTCAGTGGCAGAAAGCCTCCGGGTGCAATCCCCAGTACCATAATAAATACATAAAGTGTACAATTCAATGATTTTTAGTCACCAACTTGGATAACTATCACCGTAATCTCATTCCAAATCATTTTTATTACCCCCAAAGAAACCTCATTGGTCCCCAGTCCTCCTAAGTCTCTAATTTCTGCCTCCAGGGAGAGGCCTATTCTGGCTATTTTCTATAAATGAAATCATATGCTATATGGTGTTCTTGCGGCTGGTTTCTTTCACTTTGTATAATGTTTTCAAGGTTCATCCATATTGTAGCATACGTCCTTGTGTGTGTGTGTGTGTGTGTGTGTGTGTGTGTGTACTGGCATTGAACCCACATGCTAGCCAAGTGCCCACCACCGAGCCACATCCCCAGCCCTTTCTATGTTTTATTTAGAGACAAGATCTTGCTAAGTTGCGAGGCTGGCCTTGAACTTGCGATCCTCCTGCCTCAGCCTCTGAAATAGCCGGGATGCCAGGCAAGCGCCATCACTCCCAGCGCTGCGTTGCCTTCTGTTTGTTTGTTTGTTTGTTTGTTTAGTTGTAGATGGACACAACACCTTTATTTTATTTATATGTGGTGCTGAGGCTCGAACCCAGGGCCTCACACTTGCTAGGCAAGCGCTCTGCCACTGAGCCCCAGCCCAGCCCCAGCACTGCGCTGAGTTTTATGGCCGCGTTTGCTCCTGTGTGCGTGGAGCGAGCACACCGCGTTCGTGCCTTGATCCGCGAAGGGACATTTGGGTCTTTTCTGCTTTTCCCCCATTGTGACGAATGCTGGCGTGAGTGCAAGTTTTCCTGTGACACTCCTCACCCCCCTGGCCTCCTGGCCTCAGCCCTTTCCCTGAGTCTGCTCAACGCCCAGCAGCCAGAGGAATCCTTTGCAGATGGAAACCAGGTTGTCATTTCTCTGCCTTGGACCTCCCGTGGTCCCCAGTGCCCTGATGACCCAGCACGGTGTCCCCCGCAGCCCCAGCCCCGCAGCCACCCGAGGTTCCTCGCCTGGGCCACACCCCTTCCCACCCCGCTGCCGGCGCTGGCCTCGTGTGAAAGGCTCTGGGCTCCTTACGCCCTCCCACCTGCTCTTGCTCCTCCTTCCCGTCCCTGGGGGAGATGGCGTCTGAGGCCCGCCTGCTCTGATCTTTCCACTAGGAGGTGGGTAGGCGCTTGGGTAGAAGGACCGGGGCCTCACACTGCCAGGCAAGCGCTCTACGCTGAGCCCGGCTCTCAGCCTGGCTGACATGCTGCATTTTGGTGGCCTGCCCAGTCCCTTTCCACCCCCAGGTGCTGCGAGTGGGGACTCCCCCCCTTCTGCAGACTCTGGCCCTCACCCAAGGCGCCCTCCTCATCTGGAGGAGGTGACACTTGCTTTCCACTTCCCAGGCAGCAGCCGCGGCCAATGGCTGACTGATGGGGAACACTTTCTTGGCCTCCTTTGGTGAGACAATTCTGCATGGTGCAATTTAGACTCCAGAGCAAGCACCCTCGGGCCCTCTCAGGTGCTGGGCCAGGCCAAGGCGAGGAGTTTACCTGGGGCAAAATCCTCCTTGGCCCCGCCCCCTTGCCCTGTCTACATGTTTCACTTATCTGCCAGTTCATTTTCAGTTGCTATAATGAAATGCCTGAGGCTGGATATTTTATAAAGCAAAGAGAGGTGTTGAACTCACGCTCTGAAGGTCCCAGAGCATGGTGCCAGCATCGATTTGGGTCTGGTGAGGCCCCCCTGACTGTGTCACAGCAAGGTGCAGAGTCATCATGGTCGGAAATGTCTCAGGAGGAAAGAGCAGTTCCATGGCAAGACAGGAAGCCGGAGTCTGGAGAGGGGCTGGTCTTGCTCTTTTTATAGATAGCAAATCACTCTGGAGGAAACTAGCTGTGTTCCTGTGAGGACTACATTAGTCCCATCCAAGGGCAGCATCCCTGACGACCCAATTATCTTCCAATAGGCCCCACCTCTTAAAATTTCCATCACCTCTTGATGCTGACACATTGGGGACCAAGCACACTCCATAGCATGAGCCCTTGGGATGTGAACCACATCCAAACCATAGTAACCTGTTGGTGTGACTTCTATTGACTGTCTCTCCCCCACTTGAAGTTCTCCAAGGGCAGGAACCACATCTGCCTCATTTTTACCTTATCCTCATAACCTGGCACCCTGGGGGAGCCCAAGAAATGTTTGGTAAAAAATGTTCCTTGCTAGCCGGGCGCGGTGTTGCACGCCTGTAATCCCAGAGGCTCGGGAGTCTGAGACAGGAGGATTGCAGGTTCAAAGCCAGCCTCAGCAACGGGAGGCGCTAAGCAACTCAGTGAGACCCTATCTCTAAATAAAATACAAAATAGGGCTGGGGATGTGGCTCAGTGGTCAAGTGCCCCTGAGTTTAATCCCTGGTACCAAAAAAAAAAAAAAGTTTCTTGCTGAACTATTTATAATACCAAGAAATTGCAAGCAATCTAAATGCTCCTCAAAAAAAAAAAAAACAATTAAATAAATCAGGGCTTTCCTCTGCGATGGAACGCTACATACCCATTAAAAATGAACAGAGTAGATTTATGTGAACTGATATAGAACAAATTATAAAATGTATGGTTAAGTGAGAAAAAGCTATGTGCTCAACAGTATATCTAGTATACTATCTTTTATGTTAAAATATGCATTTTTAAAGAACAATCTTAAGGATCTTTGTAGGAATACAAAAGTATCAGCACCTAACAAATTTACCCAGCAAAGTGAAACTCATAATTTCAACATCCAATCAAAAAAAAATGTACGCATTCATTGTGATTTGCTTAACTGTAGAAGAGTATCTTCACAGTAGGGACCTGGATGCCTGAAAGATGGGATGGAAGAAAAACATGTTTTGGGGGTTTTTTTGTATCAGAGATTGAACTCAGGGTCACCCGACGACTGAGCCACATCCTCAGCCCTATTTTCTTTTCTTTTTTTTATTTAGAGACAGAGTCTCTCTGTGTTGCTGAGGCTGGCTTTGAACTTGTGATCCTCCTGCCTCAGCCTCCCGAGCTGCTGGGATTACAAGCATGCGCCACTGTTACTATACACTCATTTGTCTTTTGAATTTTGTACTCTGTTCACACTTTATCTAGTCAAAGATACATAATCTTTTTTAAAAAATATTTTTTTAGTTATACATGGACACGGTGTCTTTATTTTTGTTTTACTTATTTTTAAGTGGTGCTGAGGATTGAACCCTCACATGTGCCTCACATGTGCGAGGCAAGCGCTCTACCACTGAGCCACAACCTCAGCCCAAAGATACATAATCTTTAACAAAATTTTTGTGATGCTGGGGGAATAGATGTTTGAATGAATGAATAAACTGTTAGAAGAAAAGTTTCTTACACCAATTAAATTTGGTAGAGTTTAAGCACAGCAGGACAAAACAAAAATGATTCTCTATCAGGTAGCTCTCAAAACCAGAACACATTCTGAGAACTCCAACCAACAATGTGATCTGTCAACATTTACAGAAAAACAAAAGTGAGCCGGATTCCAGCCTCTAATCCCTGCGACTCAGGAGGCTGACGCAGGAGGATCGCAAGTATGAGGCCAGCCTCAGCAACTTAGGGAGGCCCTAAATAAAAATAAAAATGAAGAAGGGCTGGGGATGTGGCTCAGTGGTAAAACACCCCTGGTTCAATCCGTACTGCCACAGAACAAATAAACAAACAACAACAAAAACCCAGAAGGGAGGTGTAGAAAACAACTTGATTGGCTACTCCTGTCACTCAATTAGTCAGTCGGTTACAGCTGAATTAATTGATAACAGCACCTCCTATGATGAACCAGAGGTCGGTTATTACAATGAAACTTGATTCAGGTTTTGTCTGTTGGGCCCAGTGCAGGTACCCAGTCCAAATCTGTGACCTTCCACAAATCTTATATGACAAAATGAATTGGAGCTTGAAAAAGAAGCCCTATTCATGTGCCCAGACAAAACAAAACAAAACAAGCAAACAAACAAAAAAAAAACACTTGTTGGGGCATGCATACCTAAGGGCTTCTTGTTTTGCTTACTTTCATTGACTCACACGTGGCCGACAGCTCTGGGACCAGCTTCCCTGATGTCCTGCACTTAGGACCAGAGAAATCAGAGCATCAGAGAAGCCCCAAGCCCCCTCCCGGTCATCAGCCAACCACTTGGGAACTAGGATGGGGCAGTGGAAAGAGCGTGGGACTTATTTGGCTATATGTTTTCCCAAAGCCTTAAAAGAAAAGATGCAAACACTTTGACCCAGAAATTCCAATGCTAGGAATTTATCCTAAAGGAACCATGGAGGAGAAGGCCTGAGGCTTGGGCCTTCACTGGATGGTTAGTTGCCCCAGGGGGCGAAGAATACAGGAATGACCTCCTGTATTGACGCCATGAATTGGGCAGGGTTCATGAGAACCACTGGGCCCATCCCTTGTGAACTTTTGAAAAGTTCTTTAAAGCCCCGCGTGGTGATGCAGGCCTACAATCCCAGCTGCTGGCAGGAGGATCAAGTTCAAGGCCAACCCGGGCAACTCAGCGAGACCCTGACTCAAAGTAAAAAAATGAAAAGGGCTGGGGAGGTGGCTCAGTGGTAGAGCACCTCTACATCCAATCCTCAGTGTCTGCCTCCATCCAAAAAACCAAAATAGTTTAAAGAAAGAAAAGAAGCCGGGCATGGTGGTGCATGCCTGTAATTCCAGCACTTAGGGAGGCTGAGACAGGAGAATCGCGAGTTCAAAGCCAGCCTCAGCAACGGCGAGGTGCTAAGCAGCTCAGCGAGACCCTGTCTCTACATAAAACATGAAATGGGGCTGGGGGTGTGGCTCAGTGGTCGAGTGCCCCTGAGTTCAATCCCTGGTACCAAAAGAAAAAGAAAAAGGCTGGGTGTAGCTCAGTGGTGGAACACCCCTGGATTCAATCTCTAGTACCAGACACAGACATATACACACACACGCATGCGCACACACAGGTCAGATCGGGTGTTTATGGCCAGGCCTGTGGAGGGTTAGTAGAGGCTACATCACTTCTGTCCATGGGCAGCAGGAGACATGTGGTCCCTTCTAGGGGCTCAGAAAGAAGACATGGATTTGGTGAGCCTGTGGCTCTGTCTGGCGCACACCTAATGGGGCTCCTCAGAATGAGTTTGGAAGGACTTTGCCGAGATGGTGCACAGTAGATGCCCAAATGTGTCAGTAGCTTTTTCCCCTCCCCCTTCCTGTGTTGCAGGTAGAACTACCCTAACTCTTCAAAAACTCATGTCCTCCTGAAAAATTTTATGTACATTGAGCTGAGATGTTTATGCTTGATGGGAAAGAGGGTGGAGCCACTGGCGGGCAGGGTGTCCATTTAAAAGAGCCCTGGACAAGAGACCATTCATTCCACCGCTATACCTTCCTTCCACCCAAGTAACCAGCCAAAGCCATCTGGCTGTGCTGCTCTCCTGCATAGAACCTTCAATGGCTCTCCATTGCTTTAAGGGCCAAGTCTAAACTTCTCACCTCCGTAGGATCTGGCCCCAGCTTTCTGCCTCACCCCTCCCTTGTGGCTTTCTCCATGATGTTCACGTCTCAATCTCTAGAACATCCCTTGCTCCCATCTGCCTCTGGCTTTTACGACCTGCCCTCTACTCCACACCCCTCTTTGATGACCCAGCACTTCCTCAGATATTCCCTTGTGTAACTTAGCATCGGTCTCTCCCGGTCTCTCCCACCAGACTATAAACTCAGGAAGGCAGAGGGTGGCATCTATTCTATTGACCACTCTACCTGTCCAGTGTTTCACTTTCCTCTTCTGTAAAATGGGCTCGATAACGGTTGTGGCCATGTGCTCCTCCTTCTACGCTGAAGCCTCAAGCCTCCAGGATTTGGAGACCGGGTCTTTAAGGAAATGATTGAGGCTAAATGAGGTCATAATGGTGGGGCTCTGAGCCAATAAGACCAGTTCCTCATGGAAAGAGAAGGAAGGGGTCACGTGAGCAGGTGGTGGGTGAGGGGGCCTGCCTGCAAATCCGAGGAGACTCAGAATGGAACTGGCTTGCTGGCACTTTGACCTTGGACTTGGCCCCTAGAATGATGGGAAATAAATTTCTCAGTCTGTGGTGGTGTGTGACGGCCACCGGGGCAGACCGAGACAGCCACCTTCAACACTTGCTCTTTGAAGATTGTGAATACCTGGAACGCACTTTAAAATGTGCCTGGCGTGTCCCTACTTAGCCTTATCACTGTGAAGATCGCCCGGCGCTAACGTTATTTATAGAACAAGTCAACAGCCCTCGGCAAGTTGAAGTTCTTTCTTACACAATGGCTCTCTTGATGAGAATTTACCTGCGTTCTAATCCCAGATGCGTGGACACAGATGAACTCCTTAGGCATTTATAAGAACAAAAATGTCAATTTGAAAAAGAGGCGGGGAGGCAGGTAGGTAGGAGAGGTGTGACACCTTTGTTGCCAGAATGTCCATCAGAGGGCTCCTGGCACGCTTCCTCTGTAATCCAAAACATCATCGGCTTCTGGGGTGACCCTCTGGGGGGAGGAAGAGTAATCGGTTTCCTCCATTGATTTGCTCCATGGGGACAAACAAAGTCAATACAATCCGGATGTGACTGGATGAAAGAACAATAAGCAAACAAAAACTCAGGCCAGATGAGAGGGAAACTCGGGTCTTCGATTCCCTGGCCTAGGGTTGGAATCTGAGTGATGTCTCGGAGCCTCCGCATTGTCATCTGGGAGGTGGAAAGTACCCTATCTGGAACACAGGGTTGTTGGGAGAATCAAAGAAAAGCATTCTGGGTTTTCGTTTGTTTTATGGTAGAGGGGACTAAAACCACTGAGTCACAACCCCAGCCCTTTAAATTTCTTTTTTTGTTTGTTTGGAGACAGTTTTGCTAAGTTGCCAAGGCCGACCTCCATCCTCCTGCCTCAGCCTCCAATCAGCTGGGATTATAGGTCTGTACCACTGCAGCCGGCTGAGAGAAACATTCTGTGAAAAGGCCAGCCATTTCTATATCACTAAGTTGCACAAACCTACTTCACACACGGTGTCTACTTATGGGGCTAGTGAAGTGGCCCTGGGGAGACTCACTTGATTCAGCCCACAAATGTCTGTTGTTCAGTTCTGAGAATTTGTGCCTGCATTTTAACTGTTCCTAAAGTCTTTTTGCCACGGTTTCTGCTGTTACGTATCATCATGGCCTGTCTCGCTTCTCCTGCCTGCCTGGCCCCTTAAAGGCTTCTGAGTTGGCAACTTCTGGTCTAAACAGAGAGCTCTCCTTGGTACCAGTCAGATGGTTATTTGGAACGCTGCATTAATCATCTCATCATGATTATTTATTGAGTCAGGCATCAGGCTGTATGCATGATGTGTGTAAGCCAAATATAACCAAAGCCTCTTGTTGCCTAGTTGCTGCATGGTGACTTATTTGGCAGAAAAATGTCATTGGAAGTAATTAAAATCTTTTCTTGGTCTCTCCAAAAATGCCAGAGTGAGTCTATTTTTTTGGTGTGTGTCTCTCTCTCTGTGTGGTGCTAGAGATGGGACCCAGGGCCTCACACATGCTAGGCAAGTGCTCTACCACTGAGCTGTATCCCCAGTCCCTGCAGTGAGTATGCTTTTATTTATTTACTGGTACTGATGATTGAACTCAGGGGTACTCGACCACTGAGCCACATCCCCAGCCCTATTTTGTGTTTTATGTAGAGACAGGGTCTCACTGAGTTGCTTAGGGCCTTGCTGTGGATGAGGCTGGCTTTGAACTCATGATCCTCCTGTCTCAGCCTCTCTAAGTGCTGGGATTACAGGCTTGAGCCACCGCGCCCGGCTGAGTATGCTTTTAAAAAGAGCTCAGTTGAGGTGTAATTGACATTCAATAACTGTACGTACTTGAAGGGTACAATTTGATACGTTTTGACATAAGTATACAACTGTGAAAATATCAGCATCATCAATCATGAACCCCGGGACCATTTCTCTGTCAATAATGGACCACCTATAGGGCAGTGGTCCTGAGGGATATCTCCTAGTGACCCTTAGCCTTATGACATCTGCACGTATTTGAAATTGCCTAATGTATTTTTCAGATTGGATCCTGTCATTAAGTGTTGTAGACCGTATATACCTACAATTCCTAATGTTCACTTGAGGCCCTTGATATATGCTTCTTCCTACTATTTTAACATACCCCTATTCCCAAGTAACCGCTACTCTGCTTTTAATCAATTCAATTTCTAGAGTTTTCTATGACATCATTAAAACTCAATAGCGCCAGGCATGGTGGTGCACACCTGTCATCCCAGTGGCTCGGGAGGCTGAGGCAGGAAGATCGTGAGTTCAAAGTCAGCCTCAGCAACAGCAAGGCGCTAAGGAACTCAGCTGAGACCCTGTCTCTACATAAAACACAAAATAGGGCTGGGGACGTGGCTCAGTTGTTAAGCGCCCCTGGTACCAAAATCCCCGGTACCAAAAAAAAAAAAAAAAGAAAGAAAGAAAGAAAGCAGACTAGCTAGCTAGCAGACTTTTAGTTGCCTTTATGATTTTTTTGATTGTTTTCAAATTCTCTACACAAAATGCTCCTCTCTGCTGACAGTTGCCCCGACTGCCCCACCATTGGCAGGTGACTGGAGGAGAAATCTGGTACCTGGTGGCAGAGATGGGAGGACCAGACAGCTGAGCAGAAATAGCTGTTCAGCGCCGACTTCTCTGCATCCCAGCTTCCTCACTGCCCAAGAAGGAATTTGACAGCACCTCTTTTAAAGAGGTGAGTTCCCGCCACACAGGGCAGATGTCACGATGCTGTCTTTTCTGTCCACTGGGTTGATCCCTTTCCTCTGGGAGCTGTAGGGAAGGAGACTGTCCCCATTTCAGGGACTGCACAGGGA
Organism: Geosciurus inauris; assembly: GCA_004024805.1. Classification (NCBI taxonomy): domain Eukaryota; kingdom Metazoa; phylum Chordata; class Mammalia; order Rodentia; family Sciuridae; genus Geosciurus; species Geosciurus inauris. The sequence continues at coordinate 2,560 of PVHX01025873.1, read as the reverse complement.
GGGGACTCCTGGTTCCACATCATCCCTGTGACCTGGTCATCCACAGAGGGATCCCTGGCTCCCAGTGAAGAGGGCATTCCTCCTCGGCCACCTCACACCACCCTGCCAGCCCTCAAGTCACCTTCATGACTTCGTGGGTGGCTGAAGAAGGCCTTTGTCTAAGGCCCCGGCTCCCTAATTGGAGTGTGCTTCAGGATGGGCCGGAGTCGCCCCTAGAGTTTCTGAATCAGAGTTTCTGACTCGGGCAGATTCAAGGTGAGGCTGAAGGATGTGCATTGCAAACGAGTTCCCAGGTGGGCCAGAGGCTGCTGGCCCTGGGACCACACTTTGAGAACCGTCAGGCTACATCAATCATGGTAATTCTATTCCCTTTTGCCAGTGATTGATTGAGAGCTGTGCCTGAGCTGGTGGACCAATGAGATCCAAGGAGAGGCTTGCTCAGGGCTGTTGGAGATGCACAGTTCCTCCTGCCCCAAGAAGGCCTCTGTGAGTGGTGGCAGCCACTTTGTGACCATGAGGGGAAAGGGCCCGCAATGGAGCTGATTCTCTGGACTTGTGAGAGGGAAGAGGAAGAGAATTTGGCTTGTAATGATATATGTCAAGCCCCTCCCCGACCTTTAGATTCTCTGTTTTTGTATTTGATTCTGGGGAAACTCTCATATTGACTGTGATATGAGGCAGATGAAGAGTCAAGAATAAAGCCAAGGAGTTTGGTGCCAGGAACTCAAAGGACAGCTGTCCTCAGCTCACCTGGGGAAGCCTATGGAAGAAGGTTTGAGGGAGAAGATTGAGAACTCTGCTGCTAAAGACCTCCCACTCTTTGCAACTTTAACTTTGTGGGGTTTTTGTTGTTGTTGTTGTTGTTACCAAGGATTGAACTCAAGGACACTCGACCACTGAGCCACATCCCCAGCCTTATTTTGTGTTTTATTTAGAGACAGGGTCTCACTGAGTTGCTTAGTGCCTCGCTGTTGCAGAGGCTGGCTTTGAACTCATGATTCTCCCATCTCAGCCTCCCAAGGTGCTGGGATTACAGGCATGCACCACTGTGCCCAGCTTTTAACTTTGTTTTGGTTATTTCAAGAAGGTTTTTTTTTGGGGGGGGGTGCACTTTGCCACTGAGCTACATCCCCAACCCTTTTTATTTTATTCTGAGACAAGATCTAATTGCTGAGGCTGGCCTCACCTAGCGATCCTCATGCCTCAGCTTCCTGAGTCACCTGGGATTACAGGCATGTGCCAGTGTGTCCAACTTGGGTATCTCTTAATAAGTTTTCCATCCTTGATGGAGGAGGACTGAAGGCAACCAAGACCTCTTAGGGTGGAATCAGTGATGTGATGGGACAGATAATCCCAGTGCTTTACTCTGTTACTGCAACTAACTTTCTGCCCACCAGAGCTGGTCCCTAGAGCCTGGCCAACCATGGTGAGATGCTCCTTCCCCTCCACCACCTACACTCTGCAGTGGAGAAGATACAAAGGACAAGGAGGGGAACACTAATCATTGATGACCTGCATTTCCCCCCAGTGCTGGGATGGATCCCAGGGCTGCTGTACCACAGAGCTACATCCCCAGGCCTTTTGATTTATCTTTTATTTTGAGACAGGGAGTGACCTGCATATTTGCACCATCTGCCATCTGCACAACCCTAACATGTGGACACCCTCGAGGCGTCCTTGCTCTGTGATCAAATGCAGTGTCTGCTCTCATTTTCCCTTTCTAGTGGCACCTAAGCAGCTGGAGACATACCTCCCCGGTTTCCCTCCATTTTGCCTCCAGGACATGTGCAGGAGAGGGTTGGGATCTTCACCGTGTCTGGTGGAGAATCAGCTGTCACTCTGCAGGGACTTCCAGATGTGGCATGAAAAAACTTCATGAACTTCAAAGAAGATTGTGTCAGGTGGGTACGCCTGATCTCCCTGTACCTGGACAGACTCACTCTAAGGGGAAGGTCCCCTGTGCAGAGACCTCCACGCTTTCAAAAATTTAATTGCTGCTGGAAGTGGAGGTGCATACCTGTAATCCCAGCGACTTGGGAGGCTGAGGCAAGAGGATCACCGGTTTGAGGCCAGCCTCAGCAATTTAATGAGGCCCTGAGCAACTGAGCGAGACCCTGTCTCAAAATAAAAAATAAAAATAAAAAGGACTAGGGATGTGGCTCAGTGGTTAAGCAACCAGGAGTTCAATTCCTGGTCCAAAAAGAAAAAAGTCTCAGCCGGGCGCGGTGGCGCATGCCTGTACTCCCAGCACTTTGGGAGGCTGAGACAGGAGAATCGCGAGTTCAAAGCCAGCCTCAGCAACAGCAAGGCGCTAAGCAACTCAGTGAGACCCTGTCTCTATATAAAACACAAAATATAGCTGGGCGCGGTGGCTCACGCTTGTAATCCCAGCACTTAGGGAGGCTGAGACAGGAGGATCGTGAGTTCAAAGCCAGCCTCAGCAATGGCGAGGCACTGAGCAACTCAGTGAGACCCTGTCTCTACATAAAACACAAAATAGGGCTGGGGATGTGGCTCAGTGGTCGAGTGCCCCTGAGTTCAGTCCCTGGTGCCAAAAAAA
>PVHX01025872.1:0-21647 GCA_004024805.1 Geosciurus inauris | reverse complement strand
TTTCTGAGAGGAGGAAGCCCTGGGGGTGGGAACTCCTCAGCAGCTGAGAGTTAAGAGCATTCCCAGGAAACAGCTGATGCAGTTTGCTCATCAGCCAATTCCTCAGGCAGAGAGAATGCTCAGCAGGGTGGATGAGATGCAATTCAAAGGGGCACTGGCAGTGCATTGGGGGCAGGAGGAGCCTGCTGGGACAGGCTTTCTAGCCCAGTGCCAACGAAGTGGCCTGGTACAAGGAGACAGGATGTGAGCCTTCCTCCAGGTGAGCTGTGCTTTCTTAGAGTTCAGGACAAGATGGAGCTTCTCCTTGACCATGCCTTGCCTCCATGTGTTCTGCTTATCATTAGGAGGATGGCATGTTCCTTTGAGGAAATCAGACAAGAGCAGATGAGGAAATAACTCAGGTTCTTCTCATGTGACTCAGGAGCCATAGCAGGTATTTGAACCTGGCTTCTGTGTATCATGGCCCACCCTGACTCAAGGCTTTGGGAACCAATTTCCATTCTTTAGAGCATTGGATGGCTCTTCTGGACTGCTGAGAGGAGGGCTGGGTAGAAGGTTGTTTTCTCTTCCTTGAAAGGGTTCTGTCCAAATGGAATGTGGGGCTTCCTACGCTAAGGTATCAATCCACATATCATGTTCGGAAGGGTTCTCAATCAGAGGAACTTCAGCACAGAGTCCTTCCGGATGTGGCAGCTTTCTGATGGCTGAAAAGCTTTCAAAGAAGCTCCAGGTAGTTGGCCTTATGTGAATACTGCAGAATAGGCTTCTGGGGGATCGCCACCAGCCTAACCTGCTTGGGCTGTAGGGAAACTTTGCTGTTTTTCACGCTGGAGATTGAACAGAGTAGGTTGCACATTGAGCTCTACTGGCAGGCTTTGATGGTGTTTCCTACAGGTTGAGGAGGCACCCTAGGTAATTGGAGAGACATCATTCCGGGTGGCCTCTCCAAATTGGCGCTTGTGTCAGTCCAGCCTCCTGAGTGAAGGGGCTGTGGTGCGGGGAAAGCCTTCCCTCTCAGGTCTCCTGCCAGAGGAGCCAAATCATCACGTAGGTAATGTGCATTCCATTGCAAGCCAGAGGAAGGAACATAGAAGCTGCTCTATCATTGATGTCCTTTGGAAGTTGACCTGTTCTCCTTTCATCATTTGCAGAAATCATCTTTTCTCTCTCTCTCTCTCTCTTTTGGTTCATGTGGATGTGATATTGAAGCTGCTGAAAGCACAGGTATTTTCCAGGAGATCATCACCCATGTCTGATTCCTTCATTGTCTGTGAGAAGAAGTTGGACTTCCCTTTGCAACCCATCTGTGGAGGTAGTGCTCCCTGTTCCAGTCTTCCGCTGTTCCCTTCTCGAATCTTTAGCTACAGAACTATTGTCCTTTTCTCTCTTGGAGTGGCCGGCATGGGTCCAGATGGCAATCAGTTCTTGATGAGTGTGGTCATCTTGTCCCTAGGAGGCAGTTGTTGGACTCCTGACATAAGCATGTTTGGAACGTGTCTGTGACAGGTGCTGTGGCACTGGCATGGAATGTGTTTCCTGCAGGGACTCCTTCCATAAAGCTGGGAATTTGCTCAGAGGGCCTTGTGTGTGACAGACTAGCGTCGGGCCCAGAGGATGAACCCTTGAGTTGAGCCGGATGGGCCGGACATGTGTGCACCTCAGTCAGTTGAAAGGACGCTTGGAAAGTCCTTCCAGAAGGGCTTCTGGGGTGGGCCTGGGTGCTGGGCAGGAGCAGTAGCAGGAGTGGGTGAAGATTGCTCCATGCTCCGGGCTGCCTTGTTCCTTGGATCCCCCACACATGCTCAGGGACTGGATCCCTCCCTCCGCCAACACTAGAAAGTATGGCTGCAGACCATCTCCAGTTCGCTTTGGTGGTGTACCAGGCCCCAGGTGTCACTAGTCCTGGCTTCCTAGGAATGGAGGAGAGCACTCTGGTGGAGGTAGTGTGATGATCTGCAGCTCCACTTTTCCATAAGCCACACAGCTGCACTGGATGCTCCAGGGCCTCACAGTTCCAGCGCCTCCACTCCTGCTGGCTGGTGGGTAGCTGGGCTTTTTCCCCCACCTGGGAAATACCTTCGGGCTACCTGGGGCCTGGAGCAGCAGGCTGCTTGGGCAAAGGCACTGGGCCCCGGTGCTTGGCTGGGTGACCCTCAAGTCCTCCCGCCGACCTCCACGCCACTCGCGCCCTCCTGGGTCCCCAGGAACTGTGGGCTCTGCACTGTTGACAGCAAGAGGCAGGTGTCCTGGCACCCGGCCTGCCTGGTGAGGTCCCCCGCTGACCTTGTGCCCTAGCGGCCCTGGCTGGTGGTGTTGGCAGGCAGCTGACAGAGGGCTCCCAGGATCGCCCAGAGATCCGGGCGCCCACGCCCCAGCACCTAGTTGGTGAGACCCCCAACACCTATTCTGCAGCCTTCACACAAGAAACCACCTGGATCTTCCTTGAAATGCTTGCAGCCATCAGAAAGCTGCCACATCCGGAGGGGCCGTGGCTCAGAACCTCTCAAGGTGAACTATTCCAAACATGTTATGCTGACTAATGCCTTAGCCTAAGAAGCTGAACCTTCCACGTCCACAAAGAGGAAACAGACTTCTACACACAACTCCTCTCAGCAAAACAGAAAAATCGGCCACCAGATGCACAGAGGCGTGCAAATAGGTTTCCAAAGACTTGAGACAGCGTGGGCAATGATACACAGCAGCCAGCTCCTATACCTGCTCTTGCACCTAAGTCCCATCAGAGGAGCCTGAGGTGTTTCTTCACCAGCCTTTCTCTTATGACCTCAGAGCAACATGCCGTATTCCTAATGGGAACCAGAACACAGGGAGACGATGAATGCATCATCAAGAAGCAGCTCAGGATGGCCATTCACTCTAAGAAAGCCCAGCTCACATGCAGGAATACTTACATCCTGTCCACATGTACCAGGCCACTTCTTTAGCACTCAGCTAGGAAGCCTGTCTCAGCAGGCTCCCCCTAACCCCAAATCCACTGCAAGTGCCCCTCTGAATAACAGGTCATCAACTCCCACTGAGCATCCTTTCTTCCTGAACCATTGGCTGCTGAACCACCTGCAGCTGCTCTTTCCTGGGAAGGCTCTTACCTAGCAGTCCCTGATCCTTTCTCCCTCCCCACAGGGGTTCCTACTCACCAAAAGGCAAGGTCACAGAGCAGACCCAAGAGTGCCTAGCTCCCATTCATGATGCAACCATTCATTATAAGAATGCTTCCACAGGATTCCTGCGAAGTTTCCCACTGGTCTGCCTGATGTGCTTCCACAGGAGGGACCATATTGAAAAGCACCACTGAGCTGAAATCTCTGAGAGGGGTCCATACACCAGGGGACTGGATCGTCCTCCAGTCTGACCCGGGTGGTGGTCTCTGTATGAAAACCCTCTCTGAAGGACACACCGATCCCCTTCCAAAGAATGTACACTTTCATGGTGATAGCACTAGTGTCAGAAGCTGCAGCTCCTTTTCAGTAGGCACAGTGCTCGGCTGGGCCCTCCGAGAAAGATGGATGCCCAGGCTAGGTGGTCAAGGGAATCCTTGGAGCTCAATTCTGACAGGTGAAACCCCTCAGAGATCTCAGGTGGCACTGGGGAGAAAGGGGAGCAGGTGCATTGGAAACAGAAAGGATTCTCAGGTCATTATGATTTAGCAAGGGTGTTGGTTTAATTCAAAGCCAGCCCTCTAGAACAACAAATAAGGCTTGGATGACCCACACTCAGTCATCCTGGCCCTTCCCTTGCAAAATCCTCACCAGAAGCTGCCTGGCCAAAAGGAAAGGCACCGAGGTGGTGGTGTCTCTGGCATGTCATAACATAGACGGCCCATGCTGGGGCAGGAGGATCTGGACTTCCAAGATCCTCAACCCCAGGCAATAAGCAAGGCCCCAGCTACGTAATCCACAACCTGGATGGCCATAAAATGATACCAACAACACAGGAGGTGGCAGTTGTGATTGCCCCTGGATTCCATAGGTCATCCAACCAAAATCAATCCACCAATCCATCAATCAGTCAATCAATCAATCGATTTACAAACTCAATGAATGTATGAATGAATGAGTGAGTGAATAAATAAATAAATAAATAAATCAGTAAGTAAGTGAGTCAATGATAAAAGACTCCCTGAATGTTCCTTTCTGTGGATGGGGCAGGTGTCTGCTACTCAGCTCAGGAAACATGGCACTGAGCTGAGGTTGGAGAAAGTGACTTCCTTGGAACCTCCCCCATTCCTCTAGCCCACCTCGGGTTTGGTTTCCTCTCAATGAAATCCCTCGAGAGGTACCCATTCTCCTGAGAAATGACTGCAGAGTGCCTGGGAGGTAAGTCTCCATGTGGAAATGGCCGAGGAGATGGCACTGGCTTTCTTTCCCCTCTGAATGTTTGTGGGCCTCCCTGGACAACGGTCCGGGTTTACTGGCTGCTATGACAGCGTGTCCGCCAGGCGGACCTGCCCATGTCACAGACAGGGGAAGTGACAGCACGATGAATGAGGTCCCCGGGGGCGGGCCGGCAGAGGAGCTTCCTGTCCTGGCCTGGCAGAGGAAAGGACAAGGCCTGGGTCTGCTCTGCTGACATGCCCTGAGGGAAGACTAGGGAGCCATCTGCAGGGGTATGCGGTTGTCAATCAACTGGATCCCAGCTGCTTCACCCGCTGGGAGGGAAGCCTGGGTGTGCTGGGGGCGTGGCCCATGGGACCTCTCCGCCCTCCAGTCCTTTCAGGGGCTGGGAGCCAGCTGTCAGCCGCCTACCTGCACCACCCACCTGGGCCGCTAGGGGGCGCGTTTCGCGCTGGACAGCTCCCGGCTTGCCTGGTGTCAGCACACCTGCATCCTGCTGTCAGCGCTGGGGACCCCACACTTCCTGGGGACCAGGGAGGGCGCGGGGGTTGGGGGAGGGCACGGAGGGCGGCGGGAGAACATGAGGCTCACCCCGCCAAGCCACCGGGCCCAGCGCCATTGCCCTCCCAGCCTGCTCGTCCAGGCCCCGGGCGGCCCCAACATGGTGCCCAGTCGGGGGAAAAAGCCCAGGTACCCGCCGGCCATCAGCACCATCAAACGAGTTACCCACTCAAAGATGGTATGAATGAATGAATGAATGAAAGAATGAATGAGTGAGTGAGTGCATACATAATTAAATAAATCTGTAAGTAAGTGATTCAATGATAAAAGACTCCCTGAAGGTTCCTTTCAGGCATTGGGGCAAGTGTCTGCAACTCCCCTCAGGAATCATGGCACTGAGCTGAGATTGGAGAAAGGGACTGCTATTGAACCTCCCCCACATCTAGCCCACCTCGGGTTTGGTTTCGTCTCAATGAAATGCCTCCGAGAGGTACCAATTCTCCTGAGAAATGACTGCAGGGCGCCTGGGAACTAAGTCTGCAAGTGGAAATGGCATAGGAGATGGCACTCGCTTTCTTTCCCCTCTGGGTGTTTGTGGGCCTCGCTGGGCAAAGGTCCGGCTTACTGGCTGCTATGACAGCTTGTCTTCAAGGCAGACCTGCCCACATCACAGACAGGGGAAGTGACAGCAGGGTGATGTCCCCGGGGGCGGGCCTGCAGAGGAGCTTGGAGTTTAGACCCTGGCAGAGGAAAGGACAAGGCCTAAGTCTGCTCTGCTGTCATGCCCTGAGGGAAGACTAGGAGCCATCTCCAGGTGTGTGTTGTTTTCAATGGTCTCCAACCCAGCTGCTTCACCAGCTGCTTCACACTTCCTGGGGATCAGGGAGGGTGCGGTCGTGGGGGAGGGCACGGAAGGCGGTGGGAAGACAGGAGTGTCACCCTGCCAAGCAACCGGGCCCAGCCCCATTGCCCTCCCAGCCTGCTCGTCCAGGCCCCGGGCAGCCCCAAGATTGTGCCCAGTCGGGGGAAAAAGCCCAGGCACCCGCCCGCCATCAGCACTGGAGACTCTTGAACTCTTAAGCTCTCGTGCAGCTGTGTGGGTGATGGAAAAGTGGAGCTCCATCTCATCACCCTACCTCTAGCAGAGTGCTCCTCCATTTCTAACAAGCCAGGACTGGTCAGACTTGGGATCTGGTACACCACCAAAGCCAACCTCAGCTGGGCTGCAGCCATGCTCTCTAGTGAGGGCGGGAGCGAGCCAGTCCCTGAGCACGTGGGAGGAATCAAAGGAACAAGGCAGCCTGGGACCATTGAGCACTCTTCACTCCCTCCACCAGCCAGGCCCAATGCTACTGCTCCTGCCCAGCACCCAGGCCCAGTCCAGAAACCCTTCTGGAAGGACTTTCAAAGCGTCCTTTCAACTTACTTCAGTGCATGCCTGTCCGCCCATCCAGCGCAACTCAAGGGTTCATCCTCTGGGCCTTACTCTAGACTCTCACACACAAGGCCCTCTGAGCAAATGCCAAGGTTTCTGGAAGGAGTCCCTGCAGGAAACACATTCCAGGCCAGTGCCACAGCACCTGCCACAGACAAGTTCCTACCAGGCTTACGTCCGGAGTCCAACAGATGCCTCCTACGGACATTATGACCACACTCATCATGAGCTGCTTGCCCTCTGGACCCAGGCCAGCCGCTCCAGCAGAGAAATGGACAATGGCTCTGTAACTGAACATTCGTGAAGGAAAGAGCCGAAGACATTGACAGGGAGCACTACCTCTACAGATGTGTTGGGAAGGGAAGTCGAACTTCTTTTCACAGACACTGAAAGAATCAGTCATGGGTGATGATCTTGAAATTCCTGTGCGATCAGCAGCTTCAATATCCCATCAACATGAGCCACGACAGAGAGAAAAAAAACGATGATTTCTGCAAATGATGAACGGAGAACAGGTTAACTTCCAAAGGACCTAAACATAGGAGCACCTTCTATGTTCTTTCCTCTGGCTTGCAAAGGAAGGCACATGACCTACATGGTGATTTTGCTCCTTTGGCAGGAGACCTAAGAGAGAAGGCTTGCCTCGCACAGCAGCACCAACAGCCAGGAGTCTGAGTGGACACAAGTGTCAATTCTGAGAGGAAGCCTGAATGAACACTCCCCCTTTCATTACGGTTCCTGTCCAATACATGGGAAGCATTGTCCAACTCTACCCATATGGCTACAAGTAGGACCTACTCTGTCCCAACAGCAGTTTGGTAAACAGGACAGTTTCCTTGAAGCCCTGGAGCGAGTGGCAGTAACTGGCACCATCTCTACAAATGAACATTCAAGAAGCCTTTTTTTATATCATTTACTTATCCATTCATTCATTAATTCATTCAGTCTGTCAGTCCTGCAATCATCGATCAATCCTTCCACTCATCCATTCATTCATTTGGTTTGGAAACCCAGTGATGGATCGATGGTTTGATCTGGGTTGGGTAAATTTTGAATCTGGGGGCAATTGTAACTGCCAGATCCTCTGTTTTTGGTGTCCTTTTTTGGCCATCCAGGCTCCAGATAACAAAGCTGGGGCCTTGCTTATTGCCTGAGGTTGAAGATCTTGGAAGTCCAGATCCTCCTGCCTCAGCATGGGCACTCAATGTTATGACACGCCGGAACCCCCACCTCCTCTGTGCCTTTCCTTTTGGCCAGACAGCTACTGGTGAGTATTTTGCAAGGGAAGAGCCAGGAGGAGACAGAGTGGTTCGTCCTAGCCTGATTTGCTGTTCTACAGGGCTGGTGTTGAGGGTTTGAATTAAACTAACAGGCTTCCTAAACCATCATGACCTGAGAATTTTGTCTTTTTCCAATGTGTCTGGTCCCCTTTCTGCCCTGTGCCACCAAAGATCACTGAGGGTGTTTGACTGTCAGAATTCAGCCACAGGGATATCCTTGACTACATAGTCTGGGCATCAAGCTTTCTCAGAGGACCCATCTTAGCAGTGTGGGTACTGAAGAGAAGCTGAAGCTTCTGACACTCCGGCTTTCACTGTGAAAGGGTTCATTCATTGGAAAGCCATAATCCGTGTGTCCTTTACGGACGGTTTTCCCCCAGAGCCCACCAGCCAGGTCAGACTGGAGGAAGGCCCAATGCCCTGGTGTCCTGACCCTTTTCATATATTTCAACTCAGTCGAGATTTCCAACATGGTCCCTCCTGGGGAAGACCATCAGTTAGAGGTGTTGGGAAAAGTAGCAGGAATCGAGTCAAGCTTCCTCATGATGAATGTTGGCAGCATCAATGGGACCTAGGCACCCTTGGGGATGGCCCATGACCATGCCTTTTGGAGAGTGGAAACCCCTGTGGGGTTGGGGGGAGGGATCAGGAACTGCTAGGGAAACAGCTGCTGTAGGGTGTTCTGCAGCCAATTGTCCAGGAAGAAAGGAAGCTCAGCAAGAGTTGATGGCATGGACTTCAAAGTGGCACTTGCAGTTGATTTGCAGCAGGGGGTGCCTGCTGGGACAGGCTTCCTAGCTGAGAACCTAGAAAGCGGTCTGGTACAAGTCCAGAGGATTTAAGTCCTCCTGCAGGTGACCTGGGCGATCATAGAGTCAATGACAATTTGGGGCTGCTCCTTGATGATGCCTTCCTTGTCTACCTGTGTTCTTCTTCTCATTAGGAAGATGACATGTTCCTTTGAGGTGACTCGAAAAAAGCTGGTGAGGAAACATCTCAGGCTCCTCTGATGTGAGTCAGGTGCAAAAGCAGGAATAGGAACCTGGCTGCAGTGTATCATTGCCCATGCTGTCTCGAGTCTTTGGAAACATATGTCCATGCATTTGTGCAAACGGTGGCAGTTTTTCCGTTCTGCTGAGACAAGTTGTGTGTAGAAAGCTGTTTTCCCTTCGTCTAAAAGGTTCCGTGGAGATGGAAGTGTGGGCTGCCTAGGCTGCGGCATCCATCAGGATCACATGTTTGGGATAATTCAGCTTTAGAGCTTCTGAACCAGAGTGCTTCCAGATGTGGCAGCTTTCTGATGACTACTAACATAACAAGGAAGATCCAGGTGGCTTCTTTTGTTAATGCTGCAGAACGGGTTTTGAGCATCTCACAAAGGAGCATAACATGCCTGGGCTTCAGGGAAACTTTCCTGTTTGCCAAACTGCTCTTTGCACAGAGTAGGTTTTACTTTTAGCTCTATGGGTAGAGTTTGAGGGTGTTTCCCATCAGTGGAGGAGGAAGCCTAGCTAATTGGGAGAGTCATCCTTCAGAGTTGCCTCTCAAAATTGGCACTTGTGTCAATTCAGACACCTGGCTCAAGGTGCTGCCGGGCGAGGAGGCAAGAATTCCCTCTTAGGTCTCCTGCCAGAGGAGCAAAAGCACCACCTATGTAATGTGCCATCCATTGCAAGACAGAGGAAGGAACGTAGAAGCTGCCCTTGCTTTTAGGTGCTTTGGAAGTTGACCTGTTCTCCCTTCATGGTTTTCTGCAATTGTCTTCCTTTTTTTTTTTCCTATTTTGGATCACGTGGATGGTATTTTCAAGCTGATGAAACCACAGGCATTTTCCAGGAGCCCATCACCTGTTACAGTTTCATTCAGTGCCTGTGAACAGAAGTTCGAGTTTCCTTCCCAACACATTGATGGAGGTAGTGCTCCCTGTCAGTCTTCAGCTGTTCCCTTATGGAATCCTCAGCTTCAGGCCCATTGTACATTTCTCTGCTGTGGTGGCTTGGGTGGGTCAAGATGCCAAGCAGCTCCTGATGAATGTGCTCATGGTGTCCCCAGGAGGCAGTTGTTTGTTTCCCGACACAAACCAAGGGGAAACATGTTTGTGGCAGGTGCTGTGGCACTGGCATGCAACGTGTTTCCTGCAAGGACTCCTTTAGGAGACCTTGGCCTACTCTCAGAGGGCCTTGTGTGTGAGAGGACAGAGGAAGGCCCCGAGGATGAAGCCTTGAGTTTAGGCGGATGGGCCGGGATATGTGCGCACCTAAGTCAGCCGACAGGACCCTTGGGGAGTCATTTCAGAAGGGTTTCTGGGCGGGGACTTGGTTCTGGGCAGGAGCACTAGCATTGGGCCTGGCTGGGGGAGTGGGTGAAGAGTGCTCAGTGCTGCCATGCTGCCTTGCTCCTTTCATGCCTCACACTTGCTCAGTGACTGGCTCCCTCCCTCCCACCCTCCCTAGAGAGCATGGCTGCAGCCCACCTTACCTTGACTTCGGTGGTGCACCAGGTAGGTCCCAGGTGTCACCAGACCTGGCTTGTTCGCAGTGGAGGAGCACACTGCTAGAGGTAGCGTGATGATGTGCAGCTCCACTTTTCCAGAAGCCACGCAGCTGCACTGGATGCTCCAGTGCCTAAGAGTTCTAGCGCCTGCACTCCTGATGGCTGGCGGGCACAACATTCCCCCCCTCCCCCCGACTGGGCACAACCTTCGGGCCGTCCGGGGCCTGGAGCGGCAGGCTGGGAGGGCAATGGCGCTGGGCCCAGTGCCTCGCTGTGTGCCCCTCAGGTCCTTGTGCCGCCCTCCGTGCTCCACACCCCCGTGCCCTCCTTGGTCCTCAGGAAGTGTGGGGTCTCAGGCGCTGACAGCAGGATGCAGGTGTCCTGGTACCCGGCCTGGCGGGAGCTGTCAAGCTCGAACCGCGCCCCCTAGCGGCCCCGGTGGCTGGTGCTGGCAGGCGGCTGACAGTGGGCTCCCAGACCCTGAAAGGACTGGAGCGCGCAGAGGTCTGGTGGGCCACGCCACCAGCACACCCAGGTTTTTCTCCCAGCGGGTGAAGCAGCTGGGGTCGAGTTGATTGAAAAGGACATACCCCTGGAGATTGCTCCCTTGGTCTTCCCTCAGGGCATGTCAGCAGAGCAGATGCAGGCCTTGTCCTTTCCTCTGCCACGGCCAGGACAGGAAGCTCCTCTGCTGGCCCGCCCCAGGGGACGTCATCGTGCTGTCACTTCCCCTGTCTGTGACGTGGGCAGGTCTGCCGTGCCGACACGGACTCAGCAGCCAATACACCCCACCGTTGCCACCGCCGCCCACAAGCACCCAGATGGGAGAGAAAGCCAGTGCCATCTCCTATGGCAACACACCATCTGCAGGCTTTGGAAATCACACTGGGTGGAGCCAGGCCAGCCCTTTCCACTTGGACAAGGACTTCCCAGGCGCTCTGCACTCATTTCTCAGGAGAACTGGTAACTCAAGGAGGCCTTTCATTGAGAGGAAACCAAACCCGAGGTGGGCTAGAGGAGTGGCAGAGGCCAATGGAAGTCACTTTCTCCAATCTCAGCTCAGTGCCATGACTCCTGAGGGGAGTAGCAGACACCAGCACCATCACCAGAAAGGAACATTCAGGGAGTCATTTATCATTGACTTACTTACTTACTGATTTATTTATTTTGGATTCACTCTCTCATTCATTCATTCATTCCTTCCTACATTCATTTAGTTTGGAAACCGACTGATTGATTGATTGATTGATTGATTGACTGAGTTGGGCTAGATGACCTACGGAGTCCAGGGGCAATCGTAACTGCCACATCCTGTGTTTTTGCTATCATTTTATGGCCATCCAGGTATTGGATCACATAATTGGGGCCTTGCTTAGTGCCTGAGGTTGAGGATCTTGGAAGTCCAGATCCTCCTGCCTCAGCATGTGCAGTGTAGGTTATGAGACGCAAGAGCCACCCCCACCTCGCTGCCTTTCCTATTGGCCAGGCAGCTTCTGGTGAGTATTTGGCAAGGGAAGAGCCAGGATGATGGAGAGTGGGTCTTCCAAGCCTTATTTGCTGTTCTAGTGGGCTGGATTTGAATTCAACCAACACCCTTGCTAAATCATAATGACCTGAGTGAGAATCCTGTCTTTATCCAATGCGCCTGCTCCCCTTTCTACCCAGTGCCACCTGAGACCTCTGAGGGGTTTCACCTGTCAGAATGGAGCCCCAAGGATTCCCTTGACTACCTAGCCTGGGCATCCATCTTTCTCAGAGGACCCAGCCGAGCACTGTCGCTACTGACAAGGAGCTGAAGCTTCTGACACTAGTGCTTTCACCATGAAAGTGTACATTCTTTGGAAGGGGATCGGTGTGTCCTTCAGAGAGGGTTTTCCCACAGAGCCCACCACCCGGGTCAGACTGGAGGACGATCCAGTCCCCTGGTGTATGGACCCTTCTCAGAGATTTCAGCTCAGTGGTGCTTTTCAACATGGTCCCTCCTGTGGAAGCACATCAGTCAGAGCGGTGGGAAACTTCACAGGAATCCAGTGGAAGCATCCTTAGAATGAATGGTTGCAGCATGAAAGGGAGCCAGGCACCGTTGGGTCTGCACTGTGACCTTGCCATTTGGAGAGTAGGAGCCCCTGTGGGGCGGGAGAAATGATCAGGGACTGCTAGGTAAGAGCCTTCCCAGGAAAGAGCAGCTGCAGGTGGTTCAGCAGTCAATTGTTCAGGAAGAAAGGAGGCTCAGCGGGAGTTGATGACCTGTTATTCAGAGGGGCACTTGCAGTGGATTTGGGATAGGGGGAGCCTGCTGAGACAGGCTTCCTAGCTGAGTGCTAAAGAAGTGGCCTGGTACATGTGGACAGGATGTAAGTCCTCCTGCATGTGAGCTGGGCTTTCTTAGAGTGAATGACCATCCTGAGCTGCTTCTTGATGATGCATTCATCGTCTCCCTGTGTTCTGGTTCCCATTAGGAAGAGGGCATGTTCCTCTGAGGTCATTAGAACAAAGCTGGTGAAGAAACATCTCAGGCTCCTCTGATGGGACTCAGGTGCAAGAGCAGCTATAGGAAGCTGGCTGCTGTGTATCATTGCCCACGCTCTCTCAAGTCTTTTGAAACCTATTGGCTCGCCTCTGTGCATCTGGTGGCCGATTTTTCCATTTTGCTGAGAGGAGTTGTGTGTAGAAGGCTCTTTCCTCTTTGTGGAAAGGGTTGTGTGGAAGTGGAAGGTTCGGCTTCTTAGGCTAAGGCATTAGTCAGCATAACATGTTTGGAATAGTTCACCTTGAGTGTTTCTGACCACAGTCCCTCCGGATGTGGCAGCTTTCAGATGGCTGCAAGCATTTCAAGGAAGATCCAGGTGGTTTCTTGTGTGAAGGCTGCAGAATAGGTGTTGGGGGTCTCACCAACTAGCACAACCTGCCTGGGCTTCGGGGACACTTGCCTGTTTGCCGAACTGCTGTTTGTACAGAGTAGGTCCTACTTTTAGCCCTGTGGGTAGAGTTGGATTGTGTTTCCCATGTGTTGTCCAGGAACCCTAGTGAAGTGGGAGAGTCATCATTCAGGGTTCCTCTCCAAAGTTGCATGTGTGTCCATTGAGACTCCTGGCTGAAGGTGCTGCTGTGCGAGGCAAGCCTTCCCTCTTAGGTCTCCTGCCAGAGGAGCCAAATCACCACGTAAGTAATGTGCCTTCCATTGCAAGCCAGAGGAAGGAACATAGAAGCTGCTCTTGCATTGAGGTCCTTTGCAGGTTGACCTGTTCTCCGGTCATCATTGGCAGCAATCATTTTTTTGTTTTTTTCTTTTTTCTTTTTTGTTTTTTTCTCTCTGATTTGGTTTGTGTTCATGGGAAATTGAAGCTGCTGAACACACAGGAATTTCCAGGAGAGCATCACTCATGACTGATTGTTTTCATTGTCTGTGAAAAGAAGTTCGACTTTCCTTCGCAACACATCTGTGGAGGTAGTGCTCCCTGTCAATGTCTTCCGCTGTTCCCTTCAGGAATCTTCAGTTACAGAGCCATTGTCCATTTCTCTGCTGGAGCAGCTGGCATGAGTCCAGAGAGCAAGCAGCTCTTGATGAGCGTGGTCATCCTGTCCGTAGGAGGCATCTGTTGGACTCCTGACACAAGCCTGGTTGGAAAGTGTCTGTGGCAGGTGCTGTGGCACTGGCTTAGAATGCGTTTCCTGCAGGGACTCCTTCCAGAAAACTTGGCATTTGCTCAGAGGGCCTTGTGTGTGAGAGGCTAGAGTGAGGCCCAGAGGATGAACCCTTGAGTTGCGCTGGATGGGCCGGACATGCGTGCACTGAAGTCATTTGAAAGGACACTTGGAAAGTCCTTCTAGAAGGGTTTCTGGGCTGGGCCTGGGTGCCGGGCAGGAGCAGTAGCATTGGGCCTGGCCTGGAGGAGGGAGTAAAGACTGCTCAATCGTCCCAGGCTGCCTTGTTCCTTGGATCCCTCACACATGCTCAGGGACCGGCTCCCTCCCGCCCTCACTAGAGAGCATGGCTGCAGCCCAGGTCTCAGCTCGGCTTTGGTGGTGTACCAGGTCCCAGGTGTCACCAGTCCTGGCTTGTTAGAAATGGAGGAGCACTCTGCTAGAGGTAGGGTGAGGATGCGGAGCTCCACTTTTCCATCACCCACGCAGCTGCACGGGATGGTCCAGAGCTTAAGAGTTCAAGCGCCACCAGTGCTGATAGCCGGCGGGTATATGGGCTTTTTCCCCCGACTGTGCACCATCTTTGGGCCGCCCAGGACTTGGACGAGCGGGCTGGGAGGGCAGTGGCGCTGGGCCCAGTGCCTCGCTGTGTGCCCCTCAGGTCCTAGTGCCGCACTCCGTGCTCGACACCCCCCGCGCCCTCCCTGGTCCCCAGGAAGTGTGGGGTCTCAGGCGCTGACAGCAGGATGCAGGTGTCCTGACACTGGGCCTGGTGGAAGCTGTCAAGCGCGAACCTGCCCCCTAGCGCCCCAGTGGCTGGTGCTGGCAGGCGTCTGACAGTGGGCTCCCAGACCCTGCAAGGATTTGAGGGTGCAGAGGTCTGATCGGCCATGCCCCCAGCCCCCCACCCAGGCTTCGCTCCTAGTGGGTGAAACGGCTGGGGTCAAGGGGATTGAAAACAACCTACCCCTGGCGATCGCTCCCTAGGTCTTCCCTCATGGCCTGTCAGCGGAGGGGACGCAATGTCTTGATTTTCCTTGGATGCCTCCAGGACAGGAAGCTCCTTGGATGGCCCGCCCACGGGCTCCTCATCCTGCTGTCACTTGCCCTGTCTGTGACGTGGGCAGATCTGCCATTCCGACACGGTGTCATAGCAGCCAGTAAGCTGGACCGTTGCCCACGGAGGCCCACAAACACCCACACGGGAAAGAAAGCCAGTGCCATCTCCTGTGGCACCACACCCTCTCCAGGCTTTGGAAATCACAGTGGGTGGAGGCCAGTCCAGGTGTTTCCCCTTGCAAATTTACTTCCCAGGCGCTCTGCATTCATTTCTCAGGAGAACTGGTAACTCACGGAGGCATTTCATTGAGAAGAAACCTCTCCCGAGGTGTGCTAGAGGAGTGGGGGATGTTCAGTGGAAGTCATTTTCTCAAATCTCAGCTCAGTGACATGATTCCTGAAGGGAGTGGCAGAAACCTGCACCATCTCCAGAAATGAACATTCAGGGAGCTTTTTTTTAAATCATTTTCTTATCCATTCATTCATTCATTGAGTCATCGATCTATCCATCCATTAATCCATTCATTCATTTGGTTTGGAACCCAAGTAATGGATCGATGGATTGATCTGCCCTTGCTTTTAGGTGCTTTGGAAGTTGACCTGTTCTTTCTTTTTTTTTTAATATTTATTTTTTAGTTGTAGGTGGACACAATATCTTTATTTTATTTTTATGTGGTGATGAGGATTGAACCCAGTCCCTTTCGCATGCTAGGTGAGTATGCTACCACTGCGCCATAACCCCAGCCTGACCTGTTCTTTCTTTATGGTTTGCTGAAATCAGCTTTTATTTATTTATTTATTTATTTTTATTTTGGATCATGTGATTTGTATTTTGAAACTGATGAAACCACAGGCATTTTCCAGGAGATCATCACCCATTTCTGTTCTTTTCATTGTCTGGGAACAGAAGTTTGACCTTCATTTTAGCACATTGATGGGGTTAGTGCTCCCTGTAAAAGTCTTCATCTGTTCCCTTCTCGAATTGTCAGCTTCAGAACCATTGTACATGTCTCTGCTGTACTGGTTTGAATGGGTCAAGAAGCCAAGCAGCTCTTGATGTGTGTATTCATGGTGTCCCCAGGATGTAGTTGCTTCTTTCCTGACACATGCATACTTGGGGCATGTTTGTGGCAGCTGCTGTGGCACTGTCATGGAATGTGTTCCCTGCCGAGACTCCTTCAGGAGACCTTGAACTTTTTTTTGTCAAAGGGCGTTGTGTGTGAGAGGATAGAGAAAGGACTTGAAGATGAAGCCTTGAGTTGAGCCGGATGGGCTAGTATGTGTGTTTGCATGTAAGTCAGCTGAAAGGTCACTTGTAATGTCATTCCAGAAGGGTTTCTGGGCGGGGCCTTGGTGCCCAGCAGGAGCAGTAACATTGGGCCTGGCTGGTGGAGTGGGTGAAGAGCACTTAGCGCTTCCATGCTGCCTTCTTCCTTATATCCCTCACGCATGCTCAGTGACTGGCTCGCTCCCTCCCGCCCACACTCAGAGTTGGGATGCAGCTACCTCCAGTTCGCTTTGGTGGTGCACCAGATCCCAGGTGTCTCCACTCCTGCTGCACTGGAAGGTGAAGTGGATATTCTAGGGCCTCGGAGTTCCAGAGCCTCCACTCCTGATGGGTGCCGGGTCGCTGGGCTTTTTCCCTCGACTGGGCACAACATCCGGGCTGCACGGGGCCTGGAGCAGCAGGCTTGGAGGGCAATGGCGCTGGGCCCAGTGCCTCTCTGTGTGACCCTCATTTCCTCCCGGCGCCCTCCGTTCCCACTAGCCCATGCGCCCTCCGGGTCTCCATAAAGTGTGGGGTCTCCTGGCTGACAGCAGAATGCAGGCGTTCTGGCACCCGGCCCACTGGGAGCTGTCAAGCGCCAACCACGCCTCCTAGCGGCCCCAGTGTGCGGTCCTGGCAGGCTGCTTACATTGGGGATCCCAGGACCTGAAAGGACTGGATGGCGCCCAGGTTCCATGGGCCATGCTACCAGCACAACCAGGCTTCGCTGCCAGTGGCTGCAGCGGCTGGGGTCGAGTTGATGGAAAACAACCTATGCCTGGCGATCGCTCCCTAGGTCTTTCCTCATGGCCTGTCAGCAGAGCGGACACAATGCCTTCTTATTCCTGGGACGCGGCCAGGAGAGGAAGCTCATCTGCTGGCCCACTTCCGGGGACGTCATCCTGCTGTCACTTCCCCTGTCTGTGACATGGGCAAGTAGGCCGGGCCCACATGATGTCATAGCAGCCAGTAAGCCACACCATTGTCACCGCGGCTCAAAAACATCCAGATGGGAAAGAAAGCAATTGCTATCTCCTTTGGCAACATTCTGTCCCCAGGCTTTGCAAATCACACTGGGTGGAGGCCAGCTGATTCCACTTGCAGATTTAGTTCCTAGGCGCTCTGCACTCATTTCTCAGGAGAAGTGGTAACTCACAGAGGCATTTCATTGACAGGAAACCAAACCCAAGGAGGGCTAGAGGAGTGGGAGCGGCTCAATGGAAGTCACTTTCTCAAATATCAGCTCAGTGCCATGATTCCTGAGGGGATTTGCAGACACCTGCACCATCGCCAGAAAGGAACATTCAGGGAGTATTTTATCATTGATTTACTTACCTACTGATTTATTTATTTATTCACTCACTCATTGATTCATTGATTCATTCACTCATTTTTAATTTAGTTTGCAACCCAGTTGATTGATTGATAGATTGATTGATTCTTTAATTGATTTTGGTTAGATTACCGATGGAATCAAGGGACAATGATAACTGCCACCTCCTGTGTTTTTGGTATCATTTTATGGCCATCCAGGTTCTGGATCACATAGTTGGTGCCTTGCTTATTGCCTGAGGTTGAGGAGCTTGGAAGTCCACATCCTTATTCCTCAGTATGTGCAATCAATGTTATGACACCCTAGAGCCACCACCACCATTCTGTGCCTTTTCATTTGGCCAGGAAGCTTCTGGTGGGTATTTTGCAAGGGAAGAGTCAGGATGACGGAGTGTGGGTCATCCAAGCCTCATTTGCTCTTCTAGAGGGCTGGCTTTGAATTAAACCAACACCCTTCCTAAATCATAATGACATGAAAGTCTTGTCTTTTTCCAATGCGCCTGGTCTCATTTCTCCCCAGTGCCACCACAGATCACTGAGGGTTTTTGACTGTCAGAATGGAGCCCCCAAAATTTCCTTTACTATGTAACCTGGGCATCCATATTTCTCAGAGGACCCAGCCAAGCACTGTGTGTATTGACAAGGAGCTGCAGCTTCTGACACTAGTGCCTTCACCATGAAAGTGTACATTCTTTGGAAGTTGATCGGTGTGTCCTTTAGGGAGGGTTTTCTCACAGAGCCCACCACCCAGGTCAGACTGGAGGACGATCCAGTCCCCTGGTGTATGGATCCTTTTCAGGTTATTTCAGCTTAGTCGTGCTTTTCCACATGGTCCCTCCTGTGGAAGCACAGCATGCAGAGGGGTGGGAAACGTTGCAGGAATCCAGTGGAAGCATCCTTAGGATGAATGGTTGCAGCATGAATGGGAGCTAGGCACACTTGGGGCCTGCCCTGTGACCTTGCCTTTTGGAGATTAGGAACCCCTGTTGGGCAGAGGAAATGATCAGAACCTGCTAGGTAAGAGCCTACCAAGAAACAGCAGCTGCAGGTTGTTCAGCAGCCAATTGTTCAGGAAGAAGGAAGGCTCAGCGGGTGTCGATGACCTGTTATTCAGAGGGCCACTTGCAGTTGATTTGTGGCAGGGGGAAACTTCCTAGCTGGGACAGGCTTCCTAGCTGGGTGCTAAGGAAGTGGCCCGGTACATGTGGACAGGATGTAAGTCCTCCTGCATGTGAGCTGGGCTTTCTTAGATTGAATGACCATCCCGAGCTGTTTCTTAATAATGCTTTCATCATCTCCCTTTGTTCTGGTGACCATTAGGAAGATGGCATGTTCCTCTGAGGTCATTAGAAACAAGCTGGTGAAGAATCAGCTCAGGCTTCTCTGATTGGACTCAGGTTCAAGAGCAACGATAGGAAGTTGGCTGCTCTGTATCAGAGCCCATGCTGTCTCAAGTTTTGGAAACCTATTTCCATGCTTCTGTGCATCCGGTGGCCATTTTTTCCATTTTACGGAGAGGAGTTGTGTGTAGAAGACTGTTTCCTCTTTGTGGAAAGGGTTGTGTGGACGTGGAAGGTTCGGCTTCTTAGGCTAAGGCATTAGTCAGCATAACATGTTTGGAATGGTTCACCTTGAGAGGTTCTGAGCCACAGTCCCTCCGGATGTGGCAGCTTTCTGATGGCTGCAAGCATTTCAAGGAAGATCCAGGTGGTTTCTTGTGTGAAGGCTGCTGAATAGGTGTTGGGTGGTCTCACCAACTAGCACAACCTGCTTAGGCTTCGGTGACACTTGCCTGTTTGCCAAACTTCTGTTTGGACAGAGTAGGTCTTACTTTTAGCCCTTTGGGTAGAGTTGGATGTGGTTTCCCATGTGTTGCACAGGAACACTAGTTAAGGGGGAGTCATCATTCAGGATTCCTCTCCAAATTGGCACACGTGTCCTTTCAGTCTCCTGGGTGAAAGTGCTGCTGTG
Organism: Geosciurus inauris; assembly: GCA_004024805.1. Classification (NCBI taxonomy): domain Eukaryota; kingdom Metazoa; phylum Chordata; class Mammalia; order Rodentia; family Sciuridae; genus Geosciurus; species Geosciurus inauris. The sequence continues at coordinate 2,315 of PVHX01025872.1, read as the reverse complement.
TGAGGTAAGCCTTCTTTCTTAGGTCTCCTGCCAGAGGAGCAAAATCACCATGTATGTAATGTGCCTTCCATTGCAAGCCAGAGGAAGGAACATAGAAACTGCTCTTGCATTGAGGTCCTTTGGATGTTGACCTGTTCTCTGGTCATCATTTGCAGAAATCATCTTTTTTTCTCTCTCTCTGTTTTGGTTCATGTTGATGGGATATTAAAGCTGCTGAATGCACAGGATTTTCCAGGAGATCATCACCCATGACTGATTCTTTTATTGTCTGTGAATTGAAATTCGACTTTCTTTTCCAACACGTTTTTGGAGATCATGCTCCCTCTAAAAATGTTCCACTGTTCCCTTCACGAATCTTCAGTTACAGAGACATTGTTTCATTTCTCTGCTGGTCCAGAGGGCAAGCAGCTCTTGATGAATGTGGTCCTCAAGTCCCTAGGGGGCATTTGTTGGACTCCTGACCCAAGCCTGGTTTGAACGTGTCTGTGGCAGGTGCTTTGGCACTGGCATGGAAAGTGATTCCTGCAGGGACTCCTTTTAGAAATGTTGGCATTTGCTCAGAGGGCCTTGTGTGTGACAGGCTAGAGTCAGGCTCAGAGGATGAACCCCTGAATTTTGCCAGATTGGCTGGACATGTGTGCACTTACTTCATTCAAATTATACAATGATATAGATGAAATTAAATATTGAAATTTGAAAACGAATTGTATGACACATTTAGAAATTATTGAGATGTCCCTAGTAAGATGGAAGTTGAGAATTTCAAATAGAAATATATAAAATTTAATAGCATAGTTTGTACTACCTTATGGTAACTCTAAGTGATTTAACAGAAATTTGGATAAATATGCATATTACTAAGAAGGTACTTCTGCATAGAGGTGGGATAACATAGATGACTTCATAGAATCTTACACGAACATGTGTCCAGGTAGTGCCATAACAAAATACATCATGTGAACTTGAGAAAGCTGGTTGAATCCCCTGTATAATATGTACAAAATGGGCATAAAATGGAAGAGTGAAATATGTAAATACTAAGTGCACTAGAACTTAAAATCATATTAGAGCTCCGAGAATTTAGAAAATTTAGGAAACGTATGAATATAGGTAAAAGTTTTATCAGATTTTATAGACATACATTGAGTGTGAAAATTCAATTGAGTCTGGAGAGTTATAAATTTCATAAGAATGTAATTCTGAAAATAAGTGAAAAATCATACATGGATTGATAGAATCCCACACAGGCATGAGTAAACTGAGAGTCACTGGAAAATGTATTTTGTCAATAAGAAAACTCAGAATGTACCTAATCTAGAGTATATATTTCAAGTCAGAATGAGAAATGTAGTGAATGAAAATGGATAAGTTGAGTCAGAAGAAAAACATAAGGCAAATTCTGTCTGGAGCATGGCAGAGCTCTTGAAATGTTCATATGTTCTGAGGCCTTCCTCCAAACTTTCCTTAAAAATGGACCCAGCTTATCTGTGTTGCTCATGATTGCCTTCCCAGAAAGATGTTAATTAAGCACCTGGATGTTCAATTGCCTGCACCTGGCTTCCATGCTCTATCAGCTGGAGGCCAACGACCATCTCATAAAGCATAAAATGGGCCCTGTCACATTAGCAGAAATATGGGATTAGATAAAGTATATCAAAGAACAAACAGAGCATAGGACAAGTCAAAATAGAATACACATGTATTTCTTGGGACATGATGCCACCTATGGTTTTCTTCTCGAACACAGAGAAGTCTGTATGACCACTTTTCATTACACCCAGCTTCAATGCTTCACTGGGTCTGCTTCTCTAAAGTTGTAATTCATCATGTGAGGAAAAACCACACATTTCAAGTCACTGGTCCTTATTCATACATACATAAATGGAAGAGAGAATATTGAAAAGAAGAGGCAAAATACACTGTAACATGTATGTGAAAGTTTCTGGATTTAAGAAAAAATGAAGTTACACAGGATGAAGTTAAACTATACATTAAAAATTGACCAATTGCAATTGGTTTAAACAATTAACACAAATGTGAAATAATAGAAATAATCATGACTACACCCATCTGAACCTATGTGATAATGCATATATAAATATATCAAATCCTGGATAAGGAAGAGTCACAGAGAGCCATAAGAAATGTGTTGCTAAATATGAGAATGTGAGTTTGAATCTGATCTATGATAAACTGAGGTGGATATAAAAATTTCACTGGGAAAAGGAAATGTTCAAAGCTAAACACTCTTGGAAGTTTCCTTGGGGTTCATGGAATAAAGAATGTTGATTGGCAGACAGAAATGCGTGAAATAT
>PVHX01025871.1:0-21640 GCA_004024805.1 Geosciurus inauris | reverse complement strand
TTTGGTACTGGGGATTGAACTCAGGGGCACTCGACCACTGAGCCACATCCCCAGCCCTATTTTGTGTTTTATGTAGAGACAAGGTCTCACTGAGTTGCTTAGCGCCTCGCCATTGCTGAGGCTGGCTTTGAACTCGCGATTCTCCTGTCTCAGCCTCCCTAAGTGCTGGGATTACAAGCGTGAGCCACCGCGCCCGGCTTCATTCAGTGAATTTCAAAGGCTAATTTTTCCTCCAACTTTCCCTTTCTTTGTATTTTCACCATGGAGGAGACTCTCTACTTGGGCTCTCTCTGGGAACTCAGTGTACAAATGCACACATATTCACACACCTGCACACACACACACACACACACACACAACGCAAAACTTCAGAAAATTAAAACTAATTTTTCTTACAAAGATTAAGTATGCTGAGATCGGAAATGGGAGAGATTTTAAAGTGGCACTTTTGCCCTTCTGAACTTGATCTTCCCTGAGTAAGATTCAAGACATGGAACCAAGTTGGCGATGGTGTTGAGCATTGTAAGAGTAGCCAATTCCCCCTGTCTGAGGCCCCAAGCATACTTCCTGCTGAGCTCAAGATGTAAAAGAAAAAACATGCAAAAGATAGGTGGCCTCATTTTGCGAGCGTATTCTGAGGTTTTGTTGGATCTGGGGTTTTTGTTTGCTTTTCCTTATTTCTCCTTTGTAAACTTCATGAAAAAGCTTAGCTTAACTTGAGGCTAAAGAACATCTCAGGGGGGCTGGGAATGTAGGTCAGTGGTGTAGCACTTGCCTGGCATGCAGGAGGCCCTGGATTCAATTCTCAGCACCACAAAAAAGAAAAAAAGAAAGAATGAATGAAAAGAAAAAGAAAAAGAAAGAAAAAAGGAAAAAACAACTCAGGGCTAGAGCCTTGGTAGAGTAAGTAGTATTCTTTGCTGAAGGGAATGAAAAGATGGAAAGAAGAGTGTCAATGAACTTAGAATCTATAAAAAAAAATCTGTACTACATCTCCTCCTTAAAAGGGGAGAGGTGAAAATTCTGTCACTGAGGGCATTATCAGTTTTACTGTCATTGGAGATATTTACCCATCTCATAGGGCTACTTTCTGATAATCAGCTTTCTATGATGCAGTCCTTGATTTTTTTCAAGTCTCTTGCATGGCATTCTTGGGACATTTTCCCAGTCATCCTCTCCAGGCTGACCTCTTGTCCATCAGGAGTGTCCATTTCTCTCTTCTGCTTTGTCCCAACCAAAATGTATGGGCTTCCATGCCATAGTTATCACTGTCCCTTCTGCCTGGCATACTCCAAACACAACACACATTTGTCTTTTCCTGATTTTACCCACCTTTGAAGCTTTTTATTTCATAGACTTTTCCTAATTCTTGCACTGAATAAGAGACTTTCTGGTACCTACAGTACATATCTTTGTATAGTGGTTCTTTGCATTTGGATTCTCTCTCTTACACCAGAGTGTAACTCCTTGAGAGCAGTAATGGTGACTTACATTGCATGTGGGGAAAATCCTGTGTATCTGGCTATATCTGCTATCAGTTCTCCAATGAGACCTTCAACATAGACTGGGGAGGCTGAGAACTTCTTAGAAGTGAAGGAAAAATGGACAGAACCCAAATGGATTGCCACCAGTCACCCTCTTCCCTCTGCCTCTCATGAATTCCTTTGTAGCACAGAGAATATAGCTAGCTTCCTCATTTAATCCTCACTGTGGTTTTTGAGGTTCTTAAAATTAACTTTACCTTATTGCTTTTCTAAAATGCCACTTGACAACAGTGTACAGGTATTTTACATAACTACTGTATACCAGCGTTGTCTTCAATAGAATGTAGTGATCAAACTCTAGATCATAATTATATCCCGTCAGTGTTTCCATTATGAGCTCCTCTCTGGAAGGATTTGTTTCTCGTTTGTTTAATTTGTATCAGCCTTCAGTCTGACATGCAAGTTCTTAGTCCTGTAATATAGGGAATCTTTTTCTGCCTCAAAACATACATTTTAATCAGTACAGCAATTCTGTATGTGGAATACTGTTTTTCTGCCGGGGAAGCCAACTCAACTCACACTGAACACTCATATTTTATCATTTTACCTGCTAGGAGCAACTCATGATCAAGGCTGGGGCACTGCTCAGGGAGCCATTGTATGGATTGGGTCGTACCCCTGAACACAGAGGAGCCAGGGTTCTCAGCAACATGAACCACTGTTTATGAGCATCTGAGCTTCCTTCCGGGAAGCTCAGGAAAACTGGAGACTCTGATCCTCTCACTAGGAGTCAGCCCCCCCCCGCCCTTCTCTGGGTTTTCCTGGGCCTTTGGAGGCCTAAGTATATTGTTCCGTCCTAACTCTGAGAACTCTGTGCCTGGCAAGGTCAGGAAGTAAGGAAGGACACCCTTTTTCTTCATAGATCTACTTTAGGGTTCAGGTTGGCTTTCTCTTTTCCCCCAACTCCTATTTCCTCCTGAGATTCTATTTGTTTTTAGTCATCTCTCAGAGGTTTTTTTTAACCTTCTTTATCTTTGAATTTGCCTGAGACAGGTCTGTGATACCAGAGAGTAGAGAGACAGGGATTGGGAGAATGAAGGAAAGATAAAACTGAAAGTTGGTTCTTTGTCAAGGTTTGTTTTGTTTATGGTTTCAACCCAGGATCTCAGGCATGCTAGGCCAGGCATGCTATAGCTCCAGTCCAAAAGTTAGTTTTTTTGATTCTTACATGCTTGCTGTGGGAATTCTACCTAGAAAATTTTCTATTTGGAAACTTCTACTTTGGGAATTCTACCCAAAGACTCTGTGTAGCTCAGGCCAATTACCTATTTGCTCTGTTTCCTCAGGTGTCATGGGAGAACATTCATTATTTCATGTGCTAAGCAAACACTTAATGAGCAAGCAAACCAGATATAGACCCTCTTCTTGCAGCAATAAACGATTGAAGAGTCATTGACAATATGAAAAAAGAAGTACCGATCTAAAGGTGGGGGTGGGGCTCAGCAATAGTGCACTTGCCTAGAATTTACAAGGCCCTGGATTCAATCCCCAGCACACACACATACACAAAGTATCTGTCTAAGCCGGGCGCAGTGGCTCACGCCTGTAATCCCAGCACTTAGGGAGGCTGAGACAGGAGAATCATGAGTTCAAAGCCAGCCTCAGCAACGGCGAGGCACTAAGCAACTCAGTGAGACCCTGTCTCTACATAAAACACAAAATAGGGCTGGGGATGTGGCTCAGTGGTCCAGTACCCCTGAGTTCAATCCCCAGTACCAAAAAAAAAAAAGTATCTGTCTAAAGAGAAAGATAATGGGGACTCTAAGTAGCTAAGGCTTAAAGGTGATTTCCCAGAAGAAATATCATCTTAGCTAAGACCAAAGGATGAGTAGGGGTTATCTGGTGAGAAAAGGGGAAAGAATTCAGGCTGAGTTCTTGAGGCTGAGTTTGGTCTGCAGTGGTATACCTCATGTTTTGCTCACTCAGCATGAATTATTTTAAAATACCTCTTTCTCAGTCAAGGGTCATATGTTTTCTTTCTTATGTGGAAGTTAGAGAGGTAAAAAAAGAAAGGTAGGGGAAACTCATGAAATTCAAAGACAGCGGGTCTTGGTGGCACATGCCTATAATCCCAGCAGCTCGGTAGTCTGAGACAGGAGGATCACAAGTTCAAAGCCAGCCTCAGCAATTTAGAGAGGCCCTAAGCAACTCAGTGAGACCCTGTCTCTAAATAAAATACAAAATAGGGCTGGGAATGTGGCTCAGTTGTCAAGTGCTCCTGAGTTCAATCCCCGGTACCCCCTGCAAAAAGAAAAAAGAAAATCAAAGAGAAATCAGTAGAATAAAGGAAAGGGACATGAAGGGAGGAGGAGAGGGAAGGGGAAAATCCTGGAGAATGACATTGACCAAATTTTATGTGTGCATGTACAAATATGTAATAACAAATCCAACTACTGTGTGCAACTATAATGCACCAATTAAAAAATATGGGAAGGGACTGGGATTATGGTGCAGTGGTAGTGTGCTCGCCTGGCATTCGTGAGGCACTGGGTTCTATCCTCAGCACCATATAAAAATAAAATAAAGATATTCTGTCCGCCTACAACTAAAAAATAAATGTTTAAAAAATGATTTCTCTCTTCAACAAACTGATTTAGTAATAATTGTAAGATGAAATGAAAAAATAAGTAGAAAAATGCATATAATGAAATTTTGTTTTTATTTATCATCTCTGTCATAACTGTGTGTGTGTGTTGCCTATAAAAGTGTCAATAAATAGGGTTTGGAATACAGCTTAGTGATAGAGTGCATGCTTAGCATAAGCAAAGCTCTGGGTTAAATTTCCAGCATTATTCACTCACACTCACACACACACACACACACACACACACAACGTAAATAAAAATGTATATTACAACAACACAGAAAATTAATCAAATGACAATTTAACTTTGTGAACGTATTTTGTGAAAAAAATGGTAAAAACTTGCACCTACTTATAGGTCTGTGGCTGCATAATAACATGACAGTTCCTTTTTTTGAGATTTAGCTTCTACATATTCATCAATGACTAGTTCAAAACTGATTTTCTTTGCAAACTCCCATTCAACGGTCAGTGTAGCCAGGTTTGTCGATGCGTCTCCACTCACAGTTGACCAAAGTATATTTTCATTCATTTTAATTTTGAGAAGTTTTCTTTCAGATATAGCAACACATATACAAATAGAAATATACAAATGTAAAAAGCTTTTTTTTTAAACAGGGATTAGTTTGGTCCAGATTCATCTATGTTCCATTTTTAATAAATTAAAGACACAGCAGTACTTTCTATGCCTTTTTGCCTCCCACACACACACACTTAAGAGGAACTCGAAGCTTTTGAGCATTTCCATTTGGAGCTTTTTAAATGGCTTTGTTTAAAATTGTGTTTATTTGGGGCTGGGATTGTAGCTCAGCGGTAGAGCACTTGCCTCGCATGTGTGAGGCCCTGGGTTCGATCCTCAGCACCACATACAAAAAGCAATAAAATAAAGACATTATGTCCATCTACAACTAAAAAAATATTAAAAAAAAATAAAATAAAATAAAATTGTGCTTATTTGACTTTACAATGACTGTGCTGTTGGTATTTTTTTGGTACTAGGGATTGAACTCAGGGGCACTCAATCACTGAGCCACATCCCCAGCCCTATTTTGTATTTTATTTAGAGACAGGATCTCACTTAGTTGTTTAGCACCTTCTTTTTTTGCTGAGGCTGGCTTTGAACTAGCCATCCTCCTGCCTCAGCCTCCCGAGCCCATGGGATCACAGGCATGTGCCACCACGCCTGGCAGGAATTTTGTTTTGTTCACTGCTGTATTACTATTAGGACTGTGGGCGCTATATGGCATAATAAATGCAGAAATAAAGTTGAATCAATTAATGTTTCCTCAGGTGATATCTTCTGAGATTCTGACTCTGTTTCCCACTGTCTAGTAGGTATTTCTGCTTGAATGCCTCACAGGAACTTTAAACTTAACAAGATTGAGCTCATCACGTCCCCCATGTTAGCCCAAACCCAGTCTTCTTCCAGCTCTCTATCTTCTTATAAGACACTAATCCCTTTCTCAAAGGTGTCACTGAAATGATCTAATTGCTTCCCATAAGCTCCACTTGCTAATACCGTCACAATGAGATTGCAGCTTCAACATATGAATTTTGGGTAAACATAAACACTCAGTCCACTGCAGTTAGTGTGCAGTTCTAAAAGATGATAGTGAGAAAGAAAATAAAGCATCTGCTAACATCTGGGAGTAGTTCTGACACCATAGGGCCCATGTTATGACAAATAGACTGAAGAACTGGATACTTAGAATTAAGCTGTCATACCCTCTCCTTTTTTGGTAGTAGGGATTGAACCCAGGGCCACTTTACCATTAAGTGCCCCTGAATTCAGTCTTTTTTTTTTTTTTTAAATTTTGAGACAAGGTCTCACTAAGTTGCTGAGGCTGGCCTCAAACTTGTGATCCTCCGCCTCAGCCCTCAGCCTCGCTGGGATCACAGGCGTGCACCTTGTGCTAGACCATCTCCCTCTTTTAAATGATCTTTGCTATCATGGCCTCTGTCGACAGAAGCACACTTGCTGTGGGAGTGATGTGCGGTTAGGAGGCAGCAGCAGCAGCAGCAGCAGCAGTTTCTCCTCCATCTGAATTGGGAGCTCACTGACCCATTTTCCCCACCTGCTTCAGTGGGACCACCAGTCTTTAGAGACCTCCTTCTTAGAATGAGACCTCTCCTGTCATAGATTGGGGCCTCCTGGAAGCAGATTCTGAAAGTTTAGCAGTCAGTTGATTTATGAGCGAGTGCTCTTATGGTCACTAACTAAGGAAGGGAGAAGAGGTTGGGAATGGGAGAAGGTGGGTGAGCTGTAGTGCCCTCCCCACTAAGGCCTTCGGGACACCACAGAGAACTCTGGCACCAGGATGACCCCTCAGAGTTGTCCCAGGTTGGGTTGTCTCAATGCTCTCAAGTCAATCAATAACAGGATGCCACCCAACCCTGAAGGAAGTGTGGCCTTGGGGAGGCAGTTTTCTTCACTGAGGCAATCCCCTGGGGGAATTCACTGGGTGCTTCACGACAAGTACAGCTCCCAAAGTGTGGAGGTCCAGCTGAAGTTAAAACTTCAGCCCAAGTGACTGTTGTTCCTTTCCACCCACTTCCCATGGTTTAGCAGTTCATATATGCATATCTCGTTTTTTTTTAAGTGCTGGGGATTGAATTCAGGGGCACTTAACCACTGAGTCATGTCACCAATACTTTTTTTTTTTTTTTTTTGGCACCAAGGATTGAACTCAGGGGTGCTCAACCACTGAGCAACATCCCCAGCCCTGTTTTGTGTTTTATGTAGAGACAGGGTCTCACTGAGTTGCTTAGTGCCTCGCCATTGCTGAGGCTGGCTTTGAACTCGCGATTCTCCTGTCTCAGCCTCCCTGTCACCGCACCCGGTCCCAATACTTTTTTTTTTTTTTTTTAGTATTTTTTTAGTTGTCAATGGACTTTTATTTTATTTATTTATTTATATGTGGTGCTGAGAATCGAACCCAGGGCCTCACACATGCTAGGCAAGCGCTCTGCCACTGAGCCACAACCCCAGCCCCGCCCAATACTTTTTTAATGTTTTATTTTGAGATGGTCTCACTAAGCTTGGGGCTTGCTAAGTTGCTGAGGCTGGCTTTGAACTTGCAATCCTCCCGCCGCAGCTTCCCCGAGCCGCTGGGGTTATAGGTGCGCCAACATACCTGGCTGCACATCTCATTTTATTTCAGAATATGGCAAATCTCTTCCACAGTAATTGAATTGCAAAGAGGAGACGTATTATCTGGAAAAATGAGCCGTCCTACTGTAGAGAGGGTAAAAAATAAGGGCACATTCTGCAAGATTGGCCCCATTGTTATAGCTGATTGGTTTGCAGCAGGGAAGACATCCATCCAGTGGATCCACTGGGGTTAGGAACCGGGTAAGAGGGAGCCATATTTGTTCCGGGTCAGATTTAAAGGGCATGCTTGCATAGTTTCTCATCCAGCCACTGTATGACTCTCTTAGACACACTGAGATATTATTGGGGGAACGCAAAAAAAGTTCCCTTACACTTTGACCAGTCCCATTCTCCCAGCTGGTTCTCAAAGTCCCTTTGTTCTAACCACAGGGACTGTAGTACAAGCTCAGAGATGAGAAAGAAAAAGAAAATATCTTTTTAAAATGATGATAATATCCCCAATCTCTGCTCACCCTAGAGGCTTATTTTGAAAATCACAGTGATTTAACTTGTTAGCAGTTTAATTCACTTTTAAAAGATTAACCAGACTAATTATTCATCAGATTTCACCATCGTTGTCAGCCTCAATAAGGATCTTTTGTTACAATGATTAATGTGTTTTAATTGCAGCTTCTCTCAGAGCAATAATTCGATCGCACACTATTTGCCGAATCTATGGAAATCTTGGAAATGCTTTGACAGTTGAGTTATTCTTGGGAAATGAAAGTAAAGGAACATATGTAACTAACAAAAAGTGTTTTATAGCATATCATTAATATGGATTTTCGCTCTCGGACAGACCTTGCTCTACTTCGGTCCATGAAGTTGCTTGCTGTGCAGTCAATTTCCCATCCAGAAGCATCAGGAGGTAGAGATGAATTAATACAGGTGATTGGACTTTCTCCAGTTGGTTTCCTCAAATGCACATTAGTCATAATAATAATCATAGCAAATACACACAAGTCACAGGGAAAGCTAAGCAATTATCTAGTGTCTATAAATAATCATTCAACTAAGAAGCTGGATTTTGTGTTGTCCATTCAATTTTCTACATCTTTGTTTAAATTGGTGGCTGCTGCCCAATTCGAGGATTTTTTTACATCAAACGAATATTTATGAAATGTGGTAGAAAGATAAAGTACATGTGGCCTAAACTGATTTCATTTAAAATGTGTTTTTTTTAAAATATTTTTTTAGTTGTTGATGGACGTTTATTTTTTTCATTTATGTATATGTGTTGCTGAGAATCGAACCCGTGCTTCACGCATGCTAAGCAAGTGCTCTCCACTGAGCCACAACCCCAGCCCCTTAAAATGTGTTTTTAATATGAATTTTTAAAGCACAGAGGTTCTAAGAGCTTGGGAGTCAGATCTGAAGTTGATTCTTGGCTTTACCACTTATTAGCTATTAGACCTTGGGGGAAATTTGCAGACCATCACCTTCCTGAGCCTCATTTCCTCATCTGTAAAGTAGGCACAATAAAAGCCACCTCAGAGTCAGTGTAAATATGAGCCATTCCATGTAAGACCTAGTACACTGCCTGGACTATGGTAAGCACAAATTATTTTTTAAAAAGCTGTAGACTTTTATAATAGAAGAAAGTTATATGTACATGAACATTTCTGATCTTCACGGTAACCCCAAGACTGGTTAGGAAGGTGCACTGCTGTTTTGTTGTTCGTTTTCAGAAAAGAAAATAAGGCACAGAAAGGTGTGGTAACCTTGGTAAGGATGTCCTATGTGTTCATCAACCGATTACTCAATCTAAGACCCAGAGGTGCCAATTTCCATTCTAGTGCTTTTTTAATGCAACTTTAGAGGCCCCACAGTTTTGAATGAGTAGAGCCATTTAGAACTGAATAACTAATTAATTGTTTGTTGAGAGACATTAGCTTTGCTGTTGGAATATATGCATCAAATATAGCTAACAAAGCCAAGCAGAACCTCATTTAATTCACATAGCAAATCCAGGATGTAAATGTCATGGTTACCCCATTTTACGACCACAGACACGGAGGCTTACAGATCTTAAATAAGTTGCTTTGTCCGACAGATTCAAACCCAGGTCTGTTTAACTCTAATTATCTGTGGAGTTGGTTTTTTTTTTTTTTTTTCTCCTACCCGGGGATTAAACTCAGGAGTGCTTAACCACTGAGCCACATCACCAGCCCTTTTTTATATTTTATTTAGAGACAGGGTCTCGCTGAGTTGCTTAGGGCCTCACTAAGTTGCTGAAGCTGGCTTTGAACTCAAGATCCTCCTGCCTCAGCCTCCCGAGCTGCTGTGATTACCAGCTTGTGCCACTGCACCTGGCTTAATTATCTGTGTTTTAACCACATAGTATTCTGCTTCCTACCAGGTCCATGTAACAAAATGCTGTTATTAAAAGGAGATATTTTTAATGAGACTGTATAGTAACTAATGACCATGCTTTAAATTGCTGTCCTTGTGGCTCAGGGACCATGACTCAAAAACTTCTCTAACTTCCAAGCCAAAGGTTGGGGTTCCTGCTGGTCCTCCACTTGGGCATAAGCACTGACTGATAAAAGGTTTCTGTGGTCAAATATCAGAATGTCAACTCTTCCTTGGATATTCATAGTGCATGTTTGCACAGGGAAGGCATAGAGAAATACTATGGTTCAAACAAATCGTGTTAAACCTGATTCCTCAACTTGACCACACAACACTTCTTTTTAGTTATAGTCACTGAGACCCTATGAGACCAGGTGTGGTGGCACACACCTTTAATTTCAGCCACTTAGGAGCCTGAGGCTCACAAGTTCAAGACCAGCCTCAACAATTTAAAGAGATCATACCTCAAAATAAAATAAGTCAAAGGACTGAGAATGTAGCTTAGCAGTAGAGAGCTTGCCTAGCATATGCAAGGTCCTGGGTTCCATCTCCACTACTGCAAAAAAAAAAAAAAAAAAAAGATGTTATTTTCTCTACAAGGGTAAAGGGCATGTAAATTTTCTTTTGTTCTTTTCATTACTTACCCTTTCTTTTCCTTTCCTTTTCCTCTATTTGGTTTTAGGTGAAGCAGAGGTTTGTGAGAAGACAAAGTTCAGGGACTCATTCATTTAATTAAACATACCCCAACCTAAAAGAAAGAGCTAGAGAAAAAGCAATAGCCCCAAAGATGTAGAAGGCCCAAAGCAAACTTTCAAGTACTACTGGTGCCTTCTTTTTCTTTTGATCCTCTCTCCCCATAGAGTGCCTATTTTTTTTTTAAGCATACTTTTCCAAGTTGTTACATTAACAAATTTGCACTGGTTTCTTTATCCTTGTCATCTAAAGACTACCTTGTCAGCGGATGGTGAACTTTTCCTCCTTGCCAGGCCTGCTGCTCTGTCTAATGTCACAAGTGTCTGCTCACATTAGCTCCCAGAGACTGGAGAAGGTTCCGCATGGGGCCTTTCCAGCAAGTTGATTTGACAGAATGAGTCCCCATGCTAGCTCATGGCACTTATCAGTTAGTCAGCCTTCCTCAGGGACCGGAATTTAGAGTGCACCATATTCAGTTTCCAAATCAACTGCTGTCCCCTCAGGAAGCCGTGTGTTGCATTATTAAAAGAGATGCCTTCAACCACAGCACCATACTTAAACATTCATCCACATTAAAAAAAAAAAAAAAAAAGATGGAAGAGTTGGAGAGAAACAACACAATAGTGCCCCAAACCCTTCACTGTGTTAACTCTTTCCCCCCAGATTTCTAGTTGAGGTTGTCCTGTGCCTTTCCTGATAAACATGAATACTTGTTTGTTTGTTTTTTTGAATCTTACCTTTATTCAAAAAGGAGTGCTTTTGCATGACTTTGAATGGCTATGAAACATTCTCTTAAATCATAAGATCTTTTCCCTGAGCTCCAAAATGAAATCCAAAACTGTAGTGCCCAAAAAATGGCCATAACTTTGATTTACTTGTTACCCATCTCTCCCATGAGTTCAAACAAAGTGAAAGAATGAGTTCTTCAGTGAACATAAACCAATTTGAAGCTCACACTTTTATAACTTCAGATATTTCTAATTTTTAAAAAGTAAAACATGTCCAATTTATCTTTATCCTTCCAAACAAGAAATTGACAAGATTGCTCGAGAAAAGGAGAGATCCTTTTTAAAGCTGCATGTTGATATAAATATGAAAATGGATTAAACTCTGCTTCCAATTTCCGAACATGTGTACTTCAATGAATATTAAATGGTAGGCTCCTATCACCATCATATGACTTATTTACTCACCAGAGTTTTTATCAAAAAGGGCCTGGAGTTGTCTGTGGAGCGTGAAAGTCTCCTGTAATTGAGTTTAGAGTGGTAAATCCACTAAACAGGCCACGGCCCCAGAGACACCCCCGAAACCCACCTGTCAGCTGGTGTTAGATCACAGCTCAAGCAAGGCATGGCTGCCTGCCCCTGCTAAACACTGCCGTGGTCAGAAACCAAAAAAAAAAAAGAAGTTGTTCCCCAGGGGATGAGGGAGGACTGGGGGGCAAATTGTGGGGGTTGGGAGGGCAGGCGAAAACCTCTCCTCTAACAGCTGCCCAGTGTCAGCTGGAATCATGATCTGAAACTCAGCTTGGGAGGGGAACTGGCCAGGGCCTCCATCGGTAAGGTGTCATTTCTTTATTTCAGTATCCGCTATGTAGGAGAGTAATGGAGTGGACAAGCAGCATTTCATCACGGTTGAGACATGGAAATCAAAGCCCGGAATTTCAGGCAGGATAAAGATGTGGTAGGCTTAAGATGGGTGCAGAGACGTCCACATCTGGAAATGGAGGGAAGCTTCCAAGTAAAGCTGGACCAGCCAGGGGTGGGAGGGTGAACATTTTTAAGCCAAAGAACCATTATTCATCCAATAAACTTCACTGTTTGCTCTCCCTGATGACTCTATCCATTGCTGGTTGTATAAAGATGAACAAAACATGGTCATTGCCCTGAGGAACTTAAAATGCAGTTGGAAAAACTTGTAGATAAGTCAATTTGACAATACAGTGCTGAGAGTAGTGGGAACCAAGATACATGCTTAAGATGATCAGTTAGGAAGGCTTCTCAGAGAAAGTCATGTTTAAGCTGGATTTGCAGAATGAGTGGGATTTTGCCAGGCAAAGGAACAAATAGGGTGGGGGGTGGGGATGATGGTAGCAATGAGGAATTCTTGCCATGTGGCAAGGCACACCATCAAAAGGAATAGAGAGCCGAATGTGGTGGCCCCAGTCAGTAACTGCAGCAACTCAGGAGGCTGAGGCAGGAGAATTGCAAGTCTGAGGCAGGTCTGGGCAGGTCCTTGTCTCAAAATAAAATGTTTAAAAGGGCTGGGAGTGTAGCTCAGTATTAGAGTGCTTGCTAAGTATACGTGAGACCCTCGGTTCAAGCCCCAGTACCTCCTTCCCCTACAAAAGTATTGAGTATGGTGTCCACACAAGGTTCCCAGAGGGCTTGACATGGCAGGGGCATGGGTGATGGGCATGTCTCAGAGCCTGAGGCAGGTGGGGCTAAAGAGACAGAAAAGCCAAATGGTCAGGGCCTTTATCAGCCTAATAATAAGTTTGGTTTATCCTGAAAACCATGTGTTGGGGGGAAGGGATGGGGGAGTGGCAAGATTTTAAGTAGGGAAGGGATATGGTCAGATTTACTTTTTAGGAAGATCAGTTTACCTGCTGTGTGTAGCTTAAATTAGAAGATGTAAGGCTGGATACAGGAAGCCCAGCAGGGAGGCAGTTCCTGAAGTCTTTGAGAGACAAAGGTGATGGCCTGAACCAGGGAAGGCATAATAGAGATAGAACAGATTGAGAAATAGTACAGAAAAGAATCAGCAGGACTTGGGAGGCAATTGAAAATGGGAAAAGAGAGAGGAATCCAGGGTGGCTCCAAAGTCTCCAGCTAGTGTGCAGTGTTGTTACACCTAGCAAATAAAAATAACTGCAATGTTTGGGACATGCTGATAGTAAAACAGTATTCCTTGTTTGTTTGAAATTCAAATTTAACGGATATCCTTTATTTAAACTGGCAAACATATGTGGGTGACTGTGTGGATGGCAGGTCATTTGCAAGCTGGGGATTAGGAGGCACATTTGTGAAAGAGCCAAGGAAAGGATTTTACTTTTGTTTATATTGAATTTGAGGTGTCCAAGGGATATAGCAGACTTGTGATTATGCCCCATACCTTTTGCCCTTTTTCTGCGAGGACAGTGTTAGCTAGCCTGTGGCCATTCAGCTAAAGACTTTACTTCTCAGTCCCCCCCAGAAGGAGTGGCCTTGCGACCAAACTCTGGCCAATGGATGTGAGAGGAATTGATAGGTGCTTCGCTCTGAGAAACAATGGGCACAAACTCTCTTGACTTTTCTTCTTTCCACTGGCTGAGTGAAGAACCCGAACTAAAGCAACCACCTTGATCTCAAAGATGAAGGTGAGGATGGCAGCACCATCTAGCTTGTCCTGGTCAACCTGCTACCAAATTGTTATATGAGAGAGAAATAAGGTTAGCATGTGCCCTAACTACAATAAAACAGCCAATAGGAGATCTCCAAGAGGCATGGATATGCCAGACTGGATATGCCAGTCTGCAGCTTAGAAGGGATGAGTGAGTTGGAGAGAGAGATTAGTGTAGAATATAGGCACTGAGTGAGGCTTTAATTGAGATGAGAACTCGTGGTGGGGAGGGGATATGTGATATAAGAAGAATTAAGGACCAGAGCTAGGCACGGTGGCGCACACCTGTAATCCCAGCAGCTTGGGAGGCTGAAGCAGGAGGATCACAAGTTCAAAGACAGCTTCAGCAACTTAAAGAGGCCCTAAGCAACTTAGCAAGGCCCTAAGCAATTTAGCATGACGCTGTTTCTAAATACAATATTAAAAAGGGCTGGGGATGTGGCTCGGTAGTTAAGAACCCCGGGGTTCAATACTTGGTACAAAAAAAAGAAAGAAAGAGAAATGCTATCTTTCTGCTTTTTGATATTTTTTTTTCTTTTTGAGATTCAATCTTAAACTTTACCCTCAAGAGTTAATAAAGATTTTCCAGGAGTGCTAGGATAAAGTTGAGAGTTTTGAGAGTTTTATTTTCTATTCCAAAGCCTTTCCACCTGTATAGCCATGCTTTAATAATCAGTGCTACTAAATTCATTTGTTTTTATTTGGATTTCTATTTTGGTACCATCCGGGAAGTGGGTGTGTTCCATTGGATATTTGCACATGTCCTGGTGGCTGTGCTAGGGTCTGTGCAAGGGTCAGTCCTATGTGTATAACTCTGTGGGCATGTCAGTACATAGGTACAATTGTTCCTGCATGATCTGCCTCATTGGTGTGTGACCTGAAGGTGTCTTTGCGCGTGTGTCTGTGGGAGATGCTGCTTTTCTGGCTTAGTAACCAGTCCAGCACGACCTTTGTGAAGTGTCTCACAGAAATTTTCCTGGGTCGGGGCTGGAATTGTGGCTCAGTGGGAGAGCACTTGCCTCACATGCATGAGGCACTGGATTCAATCCTCAGCACCACATAAAAATAAGTAAATAAAATAAAGATAGGGGCTGGGGCTGTAGCTCAGTGGTAGAGCACTTGCCTAGCATGCGTGAGGCACTGGGTTCGATCCTCAGAACCACATATAAATAATAAATGAATAAAATAAAGATCCATCGACAACTAAAAAAAATTTGAAAAAAATAAATGAAATAAAGATATTGTAAAAAAATATTAAAAAAAAAGAAATTTTCCTGGGTCATTTTGGAGACTATAGAGTATTTTTTTTAGTATCATTTCAATTGTCTCTTTCAAATTCAAAATGTTTTAAAGAGGAGAACCTCCCAAACCTCTCCAGGGGCATTCCTGGCCTCTTCCATATAAGTCTATCTGTTTTCTCCAGGCACCAAACTGAGGCTGAATTGTATTTGAGATGATATGAATTATGAACTGTGATCTGTGCAAGGATTGAGGATACCATGGAATGGGAGTGTGTTTGTGTGTGTGTGTATTGTGGAAAGTTATAAATACTCAACATTAAAGTAAAAATCTCCATATGTCTATCATTTAAAAAAATTTTTTTTGTGGTAGATGGACACAATGTCTTTATTTTATTTATTTTTATGTGGTGCTGAGGATCAAACCCAGTGCCTCACGCATGCGAGGCAAATGCTTTACCACTGAGCCACAATCCCAGCCCCATATATCTATCATTTTGCTAATCTTGTGTATCCATCCTCTTGTGTATTTTATTATTATTATTTTATTATATTATTTTATGGTATTTTATTATTATTATTGTTATGCATCCTTCCTGCTTGTGTATTTGAAAGTAAATATTAGCCATTTCAGATCTATCTCTATCCTTAATTGATAATATTTTAACTTTCCACAATATTAGCATTTACTTAACAAAATTAACAAGTCCTCAAAATCATCGAAAGCCAATCCATATTCAAATTACCTAATTATCTCATACAACTTTTTATAGTTTTTTTCCCCCCAAAACTATAAAATGGAGAGAAATGGAGGAACTTTGGATGGGACTGGGGGAGGTGGGAGAGGGGAGGGGAAATGGGAGTAGCAAAAATGGTGGAATGAGATGGACATCACTACCCTAGATACACGTATGAAGACACAAATGGTGTGACTCTATCTTGTTTGCAACCAGAGAGATAGAAAATTGAGCTCTATATATGTACTGTGACTTGAAATACATTTAAAAATTTTTTAAAAAGTGATGTGCAAGTTAAAAAAACCCATATAGTTTCTTTGGTCTCTTTTATTCTGAAGCAGTCTACCTTCACTGATTTGAGGAAGAGCCAAGTAATTTATTCTGTATCTGTCTGATTGTTTCCTTGTGGTGGTATTTTATTATTATTATTGTTATTATTTGGTACCAGGGATTGAACTCAGGGGCACTCAGCCACGGAGCCACATCCCCAGCCCTATTCTATCTTTTATTTAGAGACAGGATCTCACTGAATTGCTTGGCGGCTTGCCTTTGCTGAGGCTGGCTTTGAACTCGTGACCCTCCTGTCTCCGCTTCCCAAGCCACTAAGATTACAGGCGTGTGCCACCGTGCCCAAAGCCTTGGGGTATTATTAATAAGTTTTTCTACCTTCCATATTTCCTATAAACTGGTAGTTGTATCCAGAACCTTGATTATATTCAAGGTCAGTATATATATAGGCACCAATATTTCCTAGGGTGGTGTTACTATGAGGCATATAGTATCTGGTTGTTTCACTTTTAATGATGCCAAGGTTGACAGTAGGCTTAGGTGCTATCAGCTCAGAAAGCTCCCCATTAACTTCCACCTGATGACTTTAACAGTCATTACTAATTGTTACCTAGGTCCATTATTTCATTTGGAGCATTAGTGCTTTTTTAAAAAATTCTTTTATTCCTTCTGCACTGTTTAGCTGGGATTCTTCCAGCTCTAGAAGTTCAAAGGAAATAGCAGAGTTGCCAGGCACTCAGGGCCAAGTGAAGATCCTGTTTTCCTGGCCTCCCTCCATATTAAAAAAGATTAATCCACCTTCCTCAAAGTGGCCAGGCCCCAATCCCAGTTTCATGTTCTGATCCAAGTAACTTGTTAGGCTCAGCATACTTTTGGCAAGTATGCTAAAAGAGGGGTTCTCCCTTAGGTTCCAAGGAAAGGGATTCAGGAGGAGGGGCTCCAGGAGGGGTCTTTTTCCAGGACACTGGGAACTCAGAGCTGCTTAGGAACTGAGGCATGACCTGTAGGGACTGGCCCTGATGGCTGAGGGAGGGCTGTCTTGGTCTCCTCTATCCCACCTCCAAGTCACAATCAGTCTGGTGTCCTGGCTCTCCCTGCTGCCTCTTACCACTACATATGTCTGTGTCTCTAACCTTTGACTTTTTGGTGCCTCTCTCTGTCTTCACACAGGATGCAGACGCTCTTTCATGCCTGGCTCAGGCACTGGGCTTCTCACCTCCTTATTAGAGGAATAAGGACAAAGTTGACCTCCTGCTCAGGGCCCTTCCATTAGCCCTTTCCCAGATCTGAAGTCTGCTGAAAGAAAGCCCCATGACAAAGAGTCCTGCAAGCAGGGTCCAATTTCTAGATTTAATGCTCAGAACTGAGGGCCCGTGACTTGAGAGGATGCTGTGCTCCATGGACGAGTCTCCACTCAGCAGCTCACTAATCCAATAGGCCATTCTTCTCAAATAAAGTCGGCCTGTATGAAAAAGGCAAAACCAATATTCATTTCTAAGTGGAAGATGTATTTAAATTCTGTATAAACATGTACTTTAGGAGTGTTCCATAGTATCCACTGTTGGCATTAAAATAACAAGACTTTTAATCCCTCCCAAGGTACTGATTTGATTTAACTCTCTTTAAAACTGTGAACTGCTTTTAGATGAGTACAAGACATGGGGAAATCTGTAGCTATTTCTGAATTATTTATTTGTGTCTCCACCAATAGCTGTTTAGCCTGAAATGAGTTGTAGCTTTTTTCTAAAAATAAAACCCACCCTGAAAGTAGGGTAGTTTGTCCTCATGGCTAGCAAAGGAATGTACTGCAGGCGAAGTATAGCAGAGTGTTGCTCACTGACCGCGAGGAATGCTGGCTTGCACCTGTGTGACCCAGGCTTGGGCACTAGATGGCAGGCTTACCTTCTAGATGAAAATGTCTGGTCCCTTCTAGTTGGAAGCATCTGGCACTGGCAGCTCCTCCTCTGCATCTAGCAGCCATGCACTCCCAGCAGATCCCAGGGCCATCTAAGGGTGACCACACCTCAGTGGCAGGCCCACAGAGGTGTCTGGTTTGGGACAGGTTTCCTGTCTTGCAACTGCAGTAGGATCAGGATTAGGGCCCACGGCAGCCCCAGCCTCATGGTTTGTGACTAAGGCGACCAAAAGGCAGCCAACCACACCTTCCTACCTCCCTGCCCAGAGTGTGGAGCTTAGAAAAGTCTCCAGTAAGGCATGGTGTACATGCCTGTAATCCCAGAAGCTTGGGAGTCTGAGGCAGGAGGATGGCAAATCTGAGGCCAGTCTCAGCAACTCAGCAAGGCTCTAAGCAATGTGCAGAGACCCTATGTCAAAATGTAAAAAAAGTAAATAATAAAATGAGCTGGGAATGCAGCTCAATAGTTAAGCACCACCAGGTTCAATCCTCAGTATCCAAGAAAGAAAGAAAGAAAGAAAGAAGGAGAGAGAGAGAGAAAGAAAAAGAGAGAGAGAGAGAGAAAGAAAGAAAGAAAGAAAGAAAGAAAGAAAGAAAGAAAGAAAGAAAGAAAGAAAGAAACTTGGGCTGGCTCAAGTTAGAAGATCTTTCAGGATGTCCAAACCTGAAGAGATTACCCTTTAGGCAAAAATCTATCAAACAGGATCCTATCCTGGGAGGTAGATGGTTTCATTGACATTTAAACCTCATGGCATTCTCATCCCTTTTTCTTTTGGCTGCTCCTGCTCTCCTCATCCCACCCAGGGTTTTGGGGTTTTTTTTGTTTGTTTTTTGGTAGCAGGGATTGAACCCAGGGACTTTTAACCACTGAGCCACATCCCTAGGCCTACTTATTTTTTATTTTGAGACAGTGTCTCACTAAGCTGCTTAGGGCTCTGCTAAATTGCTGAGGTTGGTTTAACTTGTGATCTTCCTGCCTCAGCCTCTGAAGCTGTGGGATTACAGGTGTGCACCACCACATCCAGCCCATCCAGGGTTTAGATATCACTATGTGCAAGTTCTCCTCAGGAGCAAGACCTTTACTACTTTGCACATGATGGAAATTCAGTACTAAGCAATCATATAAATTAACATTAAGTCCAAAATATTATTTGGTTTCTTCTCCTAATTATAGAAAGGGTCTCAAATGGATGTGAAGGTATTATATTTTCTAGGAAGCCTGCTTTTCTCTTTACCCTCCCTCCTCAGCCCCAGTGGAGACTCTACCCCAGAATCTCAATTTGAAAGCACTGAATCCTTCTTACATGCAGCTGAAAGCCAGCACACTGAGACAGCTTTCTTTTACTCTGACTTCCATGTCAATCAGTGGTGAAATTGGGGAATAACATTGTTATGGGCTGAACTTCTCCCTTCCACATTACATACTGGGAAATTTGAGGTGCTCCCCAGTACCTCAGAATGTGACTGTTTTTGAACATAGAACTTAGAGTTAAGGCCAGGTACGGTGGTGCACGCCCATAATCCCAGTGGCTCAGGAGGCTGAGGCAGGAGGATCACAAGTTCAAAGCCAGCCTCAGCAAAAGCAAGGCATTAAGCAACTCAGTGAGACCCTGTCTCTAGGGGATGGATGGACTCTGTCTCTATAGGGCTGGGCATGTAGCTCAGTGGTTGAGTGCCCCTGAGTTCAATCCCTGATACCCGCACCCCCAAAAAGAACTTATAGTTAAAGAGTGGCCACTAGGGTGGGTCCTAATCTATCTGACTGCTGTCCTTGCAGAAAGAGGATATTTGAATACACAAAAAGACACCAGGTATGTACGCACAGACCATGTGAAGACACGGAAGAAGGCAGCCATGTGCAAGAGAAGGAACTAGACCTGCCAGCACTTGATCTTGGACTTGGATGTGAAGAAATACCTTTCTGTTGTTTGAACCATTCAGTCTACGGGTTTGTCGTTATGGCAGCCCCGGTAAACTAATGTAAGTATGACATGATATGATTATAGTATAATGAACATGATATGACATGAGACATTTTGCCCCTTTTGTCAGCATGCCCAGTGCCTATAGGACTATTCTCTAGCTGATATGATGTTAATAGAGGTTACCACCCTCACCTCTGGCCTCTAATCTTGCCAGTAGGGCAGGAGGAGCCAGGAGAAAGAAAGGCCTTCTAAGAAAGGAGAGATGTTTAGACCTGGAGTCAAAGGTGTGGTCTGCCCTCCAGGTCCCTTTTAGAAAACCAGGTTCAACTGTGATGAAGAGATGGTTGATACAGCCCCAGGAGAAGGGCCTACAGAGCAGGACAAAAGCCAAACTCCCCAAAGAGGTCATCAGGGCCTCAGCAGCCCAAAGGTCAACATATCAAGATAAATCAAGTTTGTCAGAGAAAAAAAAAAAAAACACAGAAGGGACTGCTTGCTGGAGATTAGATTAGACCAGGGATGACTGTAACCGATCTGCAACCTGGGGATTGTGGACATGGAATGGAAAGAGGGAGGGCATGGAGCTGGCGGAGATGGTGACAGAGAAGCTGAAACTGTGGCAAAAATAAGCTCAGGGAACAATATCACTTCAGGGCCAGGGAGTTTGAGGGATGACAGGCTGTGAAAAGCACGGCCATTTCTCTCTTCTTCCTCTGTCACATTAAGCAATAGGAGGTAGTCTTCTGAGAACTGACTAAAAGAAATACACTCTACAGGTGGACATTCTGGCTCACATGGCAGGTGGAGGGACCAAGACGGAAGGAGGAAACAAACACAGACTCAGCACTCCAGGGCCTGTGGCCACAGGGCATTTCTGAGGCAGTCAGGCCCTCCTCTTCCTTGCACTGCTAGAGACCCTCTTTTCTTATCTTCCATTATAAGGAGATACTATTGAGAAGAGAGAATTTCAACAACAGGAGTGAATGTAAGGAAGGAGACTCTTACCTATCAAGAATGTCACCCATCTTGGCACAGACACACAGGAAGGAAAGTGGGGGAAAGGGGGTACAATTTAGAATTCCTCCTTTGTTCATCCTTTCTGCTCTGTCCCTGATTTTGAACTTGACCTGTTTCAGATGAGGGAACTGAGAATGGTCCTTGGTCTTGACTATCTTGGTGCCCTTGGTTTCTTGGGGAGGGGCTCAGAAGTTCACAGTCTGCAGAAGTTCACACAAAAGCAGCTTTTTCTTTCACTGTTCTGGGCAAGTTAACCCTTCAAGGACAGCACCTGAGAAGGAGAGAGCTTCTTCACTTTCTTTCCTCCCCCTGCCATCTGTTACCATGGAGCCTCATTAGTGATATGACATGATATGACATGAGACATTTTGCCCTTTTTGCCCCTTATCTTTGAAATGTAAACATCTCTGTGAAGCTGGGGCTCAAGGCCAGAGGCCTTGTTAGTGACCTGTCTTTCCTACCACACTTTAACCTATTATATTGTTACTATACTAGATAGTCCATAAATGTTTGTGAAAAAAACTAGTAAAAGGGCATTCAGCACCAGGTGCTGATCTCTTTCAGGCCCATGGCCAGGTAAGACAAAGCAACAGGAAATAGGAAGTTGAACTACATTGAACTCTTTTTTTTTTCTTTGTACTGGGAATTGAACTCAGGGACACTCGACCACTGAGCCACATCCCCAGCCCTATTTTGTGTTTTATGTAGAGAAAGGATCTCACTGAGTTGCTTAGTGCCTCACCATTGCTGAGGCTGGCTTTGAATTTGCAATTCTCCTGTCTCAGCCTCCCTAAGTGCTGCGTTTATAGGCGTGC
>PVHX01025870.1:0-15134 GCA_004024805.1 Geosciurus inauris | reverse complement strand
TCCCCTTTTTCTACTCCACTAATTTCTTCTAATTTTGTGAAAACCTCCATTTTAATTTTTGCCCATTATTTTGCTAACTTCTGCATATCAGAGAAAACATTCCATCCTTCACTTTGTGGATCTGGACTGTTTCATTTAGCCTGATGATCTCCAGTTTCATTCATTTTTCACTTTGCTCATTTTTAATAAAATTATTTGTGATGTTTTTTCAGTTTAATTTTGTTTATATTTTTATTTTTAATTTCTTATACATTATAGATACTACATTCTCCTCTCTCTCGGGATTTTTTTTTTATTTGTAGATTGCCTCTTTGGTGTGCAGAAATATTTTAGCATACTTAGTCTCACTTTTGTATTTATTTATTTTTTTGCACATGAGTTTTTGAAAGTGAAAAACAATAAAATAAAGTAAAATAAAACCATGTTAAAGTAACACTTTTAAAAAAGAAAAACAAATGTGCCAGAGATGGTGGAGTGTTGGCCCAATATGGAGGGATGGGACCAATTTGATTTAAGGGTACCAAGATATAGATTGGAGAAATAAGTCCTGGCATTATTTTGTGCAGTAAGGTGATGATAGATGACAGATGTTGTACTGCTCATTTCCAAAGAGCAAGAAGAAGAGATTTAGAATATTTTCATCACTAATAAATAATAAATGTTTGAGGTGATAGTTATTTCTACCATGATGTGAACATTACACAAAATACATGCGTGTTATAACATAAAATGGTGCCCATAAATATGTATGATTCTTAGATGTGAATTAAGAAGGAAATATAAAAAATAATTGTAGAACAAGGTTTACTTTTTTTCCCTCCATGTTCACCTCATTTAAATACATTGCTCTATTTTTTAAAAATGAAATAACTCAAAAAACTTAACACCAAAAAAGCGCAAATAACCCAATCAATAAATGGGCAAAGAGACTGAACAGGCACTTCACAAAAGAAATACGAATGCTCAACAAATATAGGAAAAGATTTTCATCATCTCTAGCAGTTAGAGAAATGCAAATTAAAACTGTGCTGACATTCATCTCACTCTAGTCAGAATGGCAAAAATTAATGAGTACAAATAACAAATGTTGGCAAGAATGTGGGGGAAAAGATTCACTCATACATTGCCATTGGTACTGCAAATTGGTGCAAACACTCTGAAAAGCAGTTTTCCTTAGAAAATTGGGCATGGAATCACCATTTAACCCAGTTATCCCACTCCTCAGTCTATACCCAAAGCACTTAAAATCTGCATACTACAGTGACACAGCCACATCAATGTTTATAGCAGTTCAATTCACAAAAGCCAAGCTATGGAACCAACTGAGATGTCCTTCAACAGATCACTGAATAAAGAAAATGTGGTAGATAAACACAAGTATTTGAATATTATTCAGTCATAAAGAAGGATGAAATTATGGCATTTGCCAGTAAATGGATGGAACTGGAAAATATCATGCTAAGTGAAATAAGCCAGCACCAAAAAACCAAAGGCCAAATGTTCTCTGTGATATGTGTGCTAACTCACAACAAGTAAGAGTGGGGAGTGCGGAATAGAAGTTCATTCGATTAGATAAAGGGGTACGAAGGGAAGGGAGTGGGGATGGAAATAGAAAAGTAGAATGAATAGGACATAACTTTCCTTTGCTCATAAATTAACACACAACCAGTGTAACTCCATGTGATGTACAATCTCAAGAATGCGATCCTAATTGGAATGAGGTGTAGTCCATGCATATATAAAAAGTCAAAATATACTCTATACAGTTTACTGTAATGTATATTATAAAACAACAAATAAAAAACTTTTAAGCATTTTTTCAGGTATGATTTCATTGTATTTTTGACAATCAATGTTACCAACGTCAAAATAGGTACTGGACAATTGTCATAAGGCTATACATTTGTTGATAACAATATGCTGTTCCTGTCTCATTGTTTCCTCTACTGGGGTTGGAAAGTTAGTACATCACCCAAAACAAAAGAGAGAACTACACACGAAAGGACACAGGCATAAAACAGAAAGGGGAATCCATCTCAATTGAAGTGCAAGTCCAAGATCTCTGAAAACTTGAGGAAACAAAAAAATCTTACCCCTAATGCATAATCCCCCTACAAAGGATATAACAGATAGGAAAGTGCATGAACTTATAGAGAAAAATGATAGAAACTGAATTATTAAAATGTTCAGTAAACTAAAGGAAGCCCTAAGGAATGGACTGAGAGAGAAAACTAAGGGGTTGAAAGACCATATTTTAAAAAATAATTTTTAGTTGTAGATGGACACAATACCTTTATTTTATTTATTTATTTTTATGTGGTGCTGAGGATCAAACCTAGTACTTCACACGTGCGTGGTGAGCCCTCTACCACTGATCCACAACCCCAGCCCAAGAAAGACCATTTTTAATAAAGAAATAGAGATATTTAAAAGAAACTAGTCAGAACTAGAGAGAACAGACACAGTTAACAAATAAAAATTCACTCAAAATCATCATGAACAAATTAGAATGTGCAGAAAATAGAAAATCACAACAAATGACTCTGAAATGATGAAGGGCAAGAGTACTGCAGACTTTTCACATTTTAATATTGCCATCAAAATATTAACTGTAAATATTTCTTTTATCCCAGATGCACTGTTTCATTACACTCCTTCTAACAATGAAACAATACAAAAAGCAATGAAAACATCAAAATCCAAAGAGAGTATTTGTGGTGCAATAATATCTATCAATAAATTGCCTTGTGCATGTACTTAATTAAAAATGAGGGATTAATTTATTTATAATTGACAACTGTGAGCTTGTAATCAATGTGATGCTTTTATACTGCCCCCTGTTAATCAGAATGGGCCCTATTGACATAAAGTGCTGAGCCAAATCAACTAGACAATTTGTAATCCCTTCTAAGAGTGCATTGGTCACCTGATAAGGATAAAAACAAAATGATTTTAATCTTACTCTCCTTTCTAAACCTCTGTCTGTGATAATCTAGTTCAGCCACTCTGACATTATAGGAATAGGCATTTAGAAGCAAATGAAGAAGCAAACAAACACAAAGGTTCACAGCCTATGGTGGTACCAATGTGTAGCTAGAATTCAGAAAACATGAGGCATTTGATTGCTCAACATGCTGGATTCTCAGACTGATGATTGGTTGGAAATTCATGACTTGGGGGAAATAAGTGTATCTCTGACATTTATAAGAAAATGTTGAACTTGTGATACTTCATCAATCAATAAGATAGTATGTCTTTCAATATCAAATCTTTCAAATATTTTTAAATGCTGCCCTAACATCACAACTGCCTAAGCATAAAATAGGTAATACAACTTAAACATTTTGAAATACCAAATAGACATCATCATGGAACTAAGTAAATGTACATAGTGTAGGAGCTCTCTCCTTTCCTTCAATGCCTTCCCTCCCCTTTCCTCACCCTATGATGATTGGCTGCCTTCAACACCTCCCTTCCCCTTTCCTCACCTCATGCTGATTGGCTGCCTTCAGCACCTCCCCTCCCCTTTCCTCACTCCGTGCTGATTGGCTGCCTTCAGTGCCTCCCCTCCCCTTCCCTCACCCTAGGCTGATTGGCTGTGTGCCTGACATGGAGCAATACCTTATTGGCTGTAAACTCAGGGCCATGATTAGTTTGAGGACCCTATATAAACTGTCACACTTCCTGAAATAAATGGGTTCTGCATCTTGCTCTGGCAGAGTGGGATTACCTAACCCCCAGGTGTCTGGGTGAGTGACTCCACAACCGTTCATCCCATACCCTTGTCCCCTGGGACCCCAGCTTGTCAGCAAACCCACACAAAGCACAACATAAACGACAATGTAACTAAGTAAATGTACATAGCATTTGCTATTGAGCACCCCAGTGCCCCAAATGCTGGGAGACAGAGGGCAGAGATTGTTACTTTTAACTTGACAAACCAGGAAACAAATTCCATGAGCATGGGAGACCTTCACTCATACAGCTCACAGGGATCAAAACTGGAATTTGAGCTCCAGTGACCATAAAGGTGTGCTATGGCTTACATCAGAGCTGCCTCCAAAGCACCTTAGAAAAGTAAAGCCAGCACCACACTGACTCTGTTCCTACACCAACGAGCTTCTGCTCCAATCAGTACCCAATATTTCAATCCAAGGATAACTATGACATAGACTCTACAAAAGAAAGAGGCACAGAGGGCTTCTTCCTCTCCATCAGTACAGAGGTGAAACTTATTCAGCAGCAATGAGGAAAAGACCATCTCAGTGAAATGAAGGGGGAGGGCCTGAGTAACAATGGCTCTGTCAATCTCTCACCTCTTGTAGCTGGGACTGCTTCTGTTGCTGTTTAGTATGTCCATGTCACATGTAATGGAGTGAAAACTATTGGACCATAAGTAATAATATTGGTGACAGAAACACAGGCTGGTGGCTTGGAGGTGGATAGGAGGCAGACAGTATCAAAAACAGACTTCCGGCACAGAAGAAAGTATGTAAATGAGAATATGATAATTTACTTGGTAGTCATGAATTGCATGTCATTAGATTGATATACAATACTAGATCACTAATGGCAATGCTGTACAAAGATATGTCCTGTAAATATATCATTGTGTTTGTTTGAAATTGGCAAGCATTGTTATTTTTGATTTTTTTAGTAATGGAAATTGCTGTCAAGACCTCAGATACGTAATGTTCGATGTTTATTCTATCAAACTGTCACAGAGGACCTGACAACATTTTTCGGTCAAACAATTACAAATAACTGAATGGGAATGTTCTCTTCTAAACTCTTCCAAACTCAAAAGGCCAGCATCATACTTGTTAAAAGGACGGTGAGAAAAGCTTGATTTTTTTAACCTGCATAAATGCAGGACACAATGAACTATTTTTCCAGGGCAAGCAGAGACTAACTTGCTTTCTGACTCACAGAGATCTGAATTCCAAACCAATCAAGTCAGACTAATTTATGAGAGAACCACACTAACTTATTTTAAATAAAAGTAACCTAATGGCTCTCTTTGCATCATTAACTGTATTCCTTATGACATGAATGTTTCTATTCTTCTCCTACGGAGTCTCTGTACAGGTGTTCTCAAAATTGACATGCAATTTTACACCAATTATATCACTTTTAATTTTTTTAACGACCTTTAACTAAAGTAAAATCATTTCCATTTTAGAAATGAGGAAGCTGGGCCCACAGATGCAATGTCTTGGCCCAGGGCACACAGATGGTAGGTGGTAGAATTGAGGTTGTAACTCGTGTGCCATGAGTCTCAAACAGTTCCCAAAGGCAAAACATACAGTTCAAACAAGTTCAGTGTTTACTGAGTACCTATTATTTTGCAATCTTTCATGATCATAGCAATCAGTGACTTGTGAAATAGTCCCAGACTTAATAATTACAGGATTCCTTGTTTAAAATGGTAGGTCATGAAACTTTTATTTTTTAACCTTTAGAACTTTTCATTAACTCAAGTCTCGATGAACTCTTCATCCGTGTCAAGGTGAAGCAGCAATTTCTTGTGTGACTCACAGTGGTGTGACCCGTAATCCAACATGGCTATCAGACTGTAAATACTGATAGAACCACACTTACTTATTGTGGACAAAATTAATTTGATGGGTGTTTTCAGATCATTAGGTTTACTATCTATGAGATGAACTTTTCTACTCTCTTCCTTCATTCTATGATGCCCTGGCCTGAACTTTATGCTTTTTATGGAAAGAGAGAAACACACAGCATACCAATATCATGGGATGTAGCAACAGCAATACTAAGAAGTAAGTTTATAGCAATGAATTGCTATGCTAGAAGTTCAATTTCAAACATGTATCTAATTATGCATCTAAAGAAGCAAGTACAGCAAGAGGTAAATAAACTGAAAAATATCAGAAGAAAAGAAGTCACAAGGATCAGAGCAGAAATAAATGAGTGATTTAAAAACTACAAAAGATCAATGAAAGATCCTTAGGAGGACACATCAAAAAATCTTTAGCTAGACTAAGAATAAAAAAGAGAAAAAACAAGTAAAGAAATAAAAAATAGACATCACAATTGATATCACAGAAATACCAAGATCATTAATATTAATAAAAATTATAAATCAACCAATGAAAACCCTAATAGACATGTTAAGTTTATGAACATATATAACCTACTATAAGTGATCTATGGGATATGAAAACCATAAACAGACCAACAGTGGATGGTAATACTAAGTCAGTAATAAAATATTTTCCAATCAATATGGTAGAGAAAGAATGGTTCCACTGCTGAATTCTATCAAACTGTCACAGAGGACCTGACAACATTTTTCAGTCAAACAATTACAAATAACTGAATGGGAATGTTTTCTTCTAAACTCTTCCAAACTCAAAAGGCCAGCATCATACTTGTTAAAAGGATGGTGAGAAAAGCTTGATTTTTTTTTCAAGAGCAAAAAGTTTTATTTAAAAGAACAGAGAGAGAGTTTTATTTAAAGTTTTATTTAAAAGATAGAACAGAGAGAGAGAGTGAGAGAGACAGACAGATAGACAGACAGACTTCTCCACAAAGGAGGGAGTGCAAGTTGGTGCCCACGGAATAGGGGTGTCCTATCTCTTTTATCCTTTCTTCTCTTGTCTCCTTCTCCCCTTATCTTGCCTACAAGGCCAAAAGGTGGGAAAAGACCGGGGGACAAAAGCTTGATTTTTTTAACCTGAACCACACTGACTTATTTTAAATAAAAGTAACCTAATGGCTCTCTTTGCATCATTAACTGTATTCCTTATGACATGAGTGTTTCTATTCTTCTCCTACGGAGTCTCTGGCCTGAACTTCTCTCTTTTTATAGAAAGAATCACACCACATATCAAGTTATGGGATAAAGAAAGGGTAACACTAAGAAGTAATAGCAATAAATGCCTACATCAAAAAATTAAAAATTCAAACAAAGAACTTAAAGATGCATCTCAAGGACCTTATAAAGCAATGGAAAACTAAAAGTAATAGAATAAAATAAAAATAAAAAGATATAATAATCTAAGAAAAATTAGAGAAATTTATTATTTTGAAAACATGGACAAAATCAACAAAACTTTAGGTAGTCTAGGAAAAAAGAAAGAAAACAAATATATAAAACTAGAGATAATAAAAGACACATTACAATGGATACCACATAAATACAAACTAATGTTAGAGATTTTTATAGCAAACCTGTGTGAGGCTGGAGATGTGGCTCAGTGGTAAAATGCTTGTGTGGCATGCATGAGAACCTGGGTTCAAATGCTCAAGCACCAAAAAACAAAAACAAACAAACAAAAAACTGCCAAATAGGAGAAAACTCAAATGGACTGATAATGGGTAATAAAATTAAATCCATAATTGGAGTCATTTTGAGATGACTGTAATGCAAGGTGAGAGATTACTATCTAGTTTCATTCTTCTACATATGCTTATCCAGCCTCCCCAGCACATCGGTTGAAGATGTTCTTTCTTCCAACATGACTTCATCTTTGAGGATTTTTCTGTGTGACTTTTTCCTATTACATTGGACCACCTATCTGTACTTATGTCAGTACCATGCTGTTTGTGTTATTATAGCTCCATAGTATAATGTAAAGTTGAGTATTGTGATACCTCCAGCATTGCTTTTGTTTTGATTAGAATTGCTCTGACTTTTGTGAATTTTTTTTAATATGAATTTTAAGACTTTTTTTTCTAATTCTGTAAAGAATGTTACAGAATGGGGATTGCCTTGAATATATAGATTGTTTTTGATATTATTGTCATTTTAACAATATTATTTCTACCTATCCATCAATTTAGTCTTTACTTCCTCTAGTGTCTTCTATTTCTTCAGTGTTCTATCGTATTTATTGTAGAGATCCGTTACCTCCATTGTGTTTATTATTAGGGGTGTGTGTGTTGTGTGTATGTGTGTGTGTGTGTGTCTACTGCAAATGGAATTTTCTGATTGTTTTCATCAGATTAATTTTTTTTAAAGAATAGAATTTTTTCTTTCCACATTTTTTATTGGTGCATTATGGTACATAATGATGGGATTTGTTGTTACATATTTATATATGCACACAATAATAACAATATAACAATATCACTCCCAGCACATTCCCCATCCCCCCTGCACTTATCCCCGGGTCCCTTTCCTCTACTAATCTCTCTTAGATTCTCATGAGATTCCTGCCCCTCATTTATTTTACTTTTTCCTCTCTCACTTCCACATATGAGAGAAAATATGACCTTTGACGTTCTGAAATTGGCTTAAATTTGCTTAATATCCTAGGCTCTAGTTTCATTCATTTTCCTGAAAACAGCATAATTTCATTTTTCTTTCTTTCTTTTTTTGCCCATTTAAAAATTATATTCATTTATTTGTTTTTTTTTTTCAGACACTTTTTTTTCATATTTAATTTGTCTATTTGTTCTATTTAGGCTTACATGATAACAGAGTGCAATTTGATTCATTGTACACGAATGGAGGATAACATTTCATTTCTCTGGTTGTAAGTGATATAGAATCACAACATACATGCAGTCATACATAAAGCTAGGACATGATGACCATCATATCCCACCATTTAACTGTCCCCATGCCCCTTCCCCCCCTTACACTCCTGTGAACAGAGTTCCTCCATTGTTCCCATGTCCTTCCCCACATTATGGATCAGCATCCACTTATCAATGAGTACATTCGGCATTTGGTTTTCTGAGATTGGCTTACTTCACTTAGCATGATATACTCCAACTCCATCCATTTACCTGCAAATGCTATAATTTTATTCTCTATTATTGCTGAGTAATATTCCATTGTATCTATATACCAATATACCACAGTATCTTTATCCATTCATCTGTGGAAGGGCACCAACGTTGGTTCCACAGTTTAGCTATTGTGAGTTGAGCTGCTATAAACATTGAAGTGACTCCATCACTGTAGCTGGGTTTTTATTTTAAGTCTTCTGGGTATAGACCCAGGAGTGGGATAGCTGGGTCAAATGGTGGTTCCATTCCAAGCTTTCTAAGGAATCTCCATACTGCTTTCCAGATTGGTTGCACCAATCTGCACTTCCACCAGCAATGTATGAGCATGCCTTTTCCCCCACAACCTCGCCCACATTTATTGTTGGTTGTATTCTTGATAATTGCCATTCTGACTGGCATGAGATGAAATCTTAGGGTAGTTTTGATTTGCATTTCTCTGATTGCAAGAGATGTTGAACATTGTTTCATATCTCTGTTGATCGATTGTATATCTTCTTCTGAGAAATTTCTGTTCATCTCCTTGGCCCACTTATTGATTGGGTTGTTTGTTTTTTTGGTGTTAAGTTTTTGGGTTCTTTATATATCCTGGAGATTAGTGCTCTATTGGATGTGTCTGTGGCAAAGATTTGTTCCCAGAATATCAGCTCTCTGTTCACTTCATTGATTATTTATTTTGCCGAGAAGAAGTTTTTTAGTTTGACTCCATCCCATTTATTGATTCTTGATTTTACTTCTTGTGCTACAGGAAGGAAGTATGGTCCTAATCCGACATGATGACGATTGGGGCCTATTTTTTCTTCTATTAGGCATTGGGTTTTTGGTCTGATTCCTAGGACCTTGATCCACTTTGAGTTGAATTTTGTGCATGGTGAGAGATAGGGATTTAGTTTCATTTTACTGTATATGGATTTCCAGTTTTCCCAGCACCATTTGTTGAAGAGGTTATCTTTTCTCCAGTGTACGTGTTTGGCTCTTTTATCTATTATAAGGTAACTGTATGTAAGTGGGTTTGTCTCTGTGTCTTCTATTCTATCTCATTGGTGTATATGTCTATTTTGGTGCAAGTACCATGCCATTGTTGTTACTATAGCTTTGTAGTATAATTTAAGGTCTGGTATTGTGAAGTCTCCTGCTTCACTCTTCTTGCTAAGGATTGCTTTGGCTATTCTGGGTCTCTTATTCTTCCAAATGAATTTCATGATTGCCTTTTCTATTTCTATAAAGAATAACATTGGGATTTTAATTGGGATTGCATTGAATCTATATAGTGCTTTGGGAAGTATGGCCATTTTGACAATATTGGTTCTGCCTATCCAGGAGCATGGGAGATTTTTCCATCTTCTAAGGTCTTCTTCAGTTTCTTTCTTCAGTGTCTTCTAGTTTGCATTGTAGAGGTCTTTCATCTCTTTTGTTAAATTGATTCCCAAGTATTTAATTTTATTTTCTTGAGGCTATTGTGAATAGGATAGTTTTCTTAATTTCTCTTTCAGAGGGTTTATCACTGATGTATAGAAATTCAATTGATTTAGCATAAATCAAAGTAGCATTATATCCTGTTACTTTGCTGAAATCATTTATTAATTTTAGAAGTTTTCTGGTAGAATTTTTTGGATCCTCTAAGTATAGAATCATGTCATCTGTAAATAATGATAGTTTGAGTTTTTCTTTTCCTATTCATATCTCTTTAATTTCTTTTGTCTGTATAATTGCTCTGGCTAGTGTTTCAAGGACTATGTTGAATAGCAGTGGTGAGAGAGGGCATCCCTGTCTTGTTTCCATTTTTAGAGGGAATGTTTCCAATTTTTCTCCATTTAGGATGATGTTGGCCTTGGGTTTAGCATAGATAGCTTTAAAAAAGTTGAGTTATGTTTCTAATCTCCCAAGATTTTCTAGTGTTTTGAACATAAAAGGGTGCTTTATTTTGTCAAATGCTTTGTCTGCATCAATTGATAAAATGATATGACTCTTATCTTTAAGTCTATTGATGTGGTGAATTATGTTGATTTCCATATGTTGAACCAAACTTGCATCCCTGGAATGAACCCCACTTGATCACAGCACACTATTTTTTTTGAAATGTTTTTGTATGTGCTTTTCCAGAATTTTATTGAGAATTTTTGCATCTAAGTTGATCAGGGATATTGGTCTGAAATTTTCTTTCTTTGATGTGTCTCTGTCAGGTTTTGGAATCAGGGTGATACTTGCCTCATAGAATGAGTTTGGAAGGGTTCCCTCCTTTTCTATTTCATGAAATAGTTTGAAGAGTATTGGTATTAATTCTTCTCTGAAGGTCTTGTAGAACTCAGCTGAGAATCCATCTGGACCTGAGCTTTTCTTGGTTGGCAGGCTCTTGATGGCATCTTCTATTTCCTTGCTTGAAACTGATCTGTTAAGCTGTGTATGTCCTCTTGGTTCAGTTTGGGTAGGTCATATACCTCTAGAAATCTGTCAGTGTCTTCAGGGTTTTCTATTTTACTGGAGTATAAATTTTCAAAATAGTTTCTAATTATCCACTGGATTTCAGTAGTGTCTGTCATGATGTTTCCTTTTTAATCACAAATTTTAGTAATTTGGGTTTTCTACCTCCTTCTTTTCATTAAGGTGGCTAAGATTTGTCAATTTTTTTTTTATATTTCAAAGAACCAGCTTTTTGTTTTGTCAATTTTTTGAATTGTTTCTTTTGTTTCAATTTCATTGATTTCAGCCCTGATTATGATTATTTCCTGTCTTCTACTTCTTTTGGTGTTGATTTGTTCTTCCTTTTCTATGGCTTTGAGACAAAGAGTCAATTCATTTATTTATTGACTTTTACTTCTTCTAATGAATGAGTTTAGTGCAATGAACTTTCCTTTTAGCACTGCCTTCATGGTGTCCCAGAGATTTTGATATGTTGTATCAGAGTTTTCATTTGCCTCTAAGAATTTTTTTTATCTCTTCATGATGTCTTCTGTTATCCATGCATCATTCAATTGCATATTATTTAGTTTCCAGGTGTTGGAGTAGTTTCTATTTCTTAATCTGTCACCAAAATGACGAGGAATGCAAATTGTATTTCAATGATTTGCCTAAACTCATCAATTAAGAGACATAGACTGACAGAAATAATTTTTTTTTTAAAAAATGACCCAATGATATGCTGCCTTCAAAAGACTAACCTCAGAGGGAAAGACATCTATAGACTGAACATGAAAGGATGGGAAAAAATGCATCATTCACATGAACCACATAAACAAACAGGGGTTTTCATCCTCATATCAGAGGAAGTGGACTTCAAACCAAAGTCACTGATAAGAGATAAAAAAGAATGTTTCTTTTACTTAATGAAATCATACATCAAGACATAACAATCCTATACATCTATGTACCAAACAATGAGGCATCAATGTGTATCAAACAAACTCTTGTCAACTTCAAGAATCAAATAGACCACAACACAATGATACTGGGTGACTTAAACACACCTCTCTCATCACTGGATAGATCATCAAAAATAGATCATATGTTATGCCAAAAGCAAGTCTTAGCAAATAAAAAAGAATGGAGCAACTACCCTGAATTTTATCTGACCATAATGAAATGAAATTAGAAATCAATTATAAAATAAAAAATAGAAGCTACTCCAACACCTGGAAACTAAAAAAATACACTAGTGAATGATGCATGGGTAACAGAATACATCAGGGAGGAGATAAAAAAAATTCTTAGAGGTAAATGAGAACTCCAATACTACATATTCAAAATCTCTGGGACACTATAAAGGCAGTGCTAAGAGGAAAGTTCATTGTATTAAGCTTAAAAGATGTAAAAGTCAACAAATAAATGACCTGACATTATACATCTCAAAGTCCTAGAAAAAGAACAAACCAACTCTAAAAGTAGTAGAATAGAGGAAATAATTAAAATCAAGGCAGTAACCAATGAATTTGAAACACAGGAAATGATTCAAAAAGTTGACAAAACAAAAAGCTAGTTCTTTAAAAAAAAAATAAAATTGATCAACCCTTAGCAACCAGAATGACAAGAAGGAGAGAGAAAACACAAATTACTAAAATTTGAGATGAAAAAAAAAACTATCATGAGAGACACTATTGAAATACAGAAGAAAACCAAATACTATTTTGAAAATTTATAACCTTGAAGATACTGACTAATTTTTAGAGGAATATGATCTACCCAAGCTGAACCAAGAGGACACACACAATTTAAACAGATCAATTTCAAGAAAAGCCTACCAACAAAGAAAAGCCCATGTCCAGATGGATTCACATCTGAGTTGTACAAGACCTACAAATAGAATTAATATCAATATTCCTCAAATTATTCCATGAAATAGAAACGGAGGGAACCCTTCCAAATTCATTCTATGAAGCTAGTATCATCCTGACACCAAAACCAGGCAGAGACACGTCAAAGAAAACAAATGTTATACCAATATCCCTGATAATCATTGATGTAAAAATTCTCAAAAAAATTTTGGCAAATTACATACAAAAAAACGTATTAAAAAATACCACAACATGATCAAGTGGGGTTCATTCCAGGGATGCAAAGTTGATTCAACATATGGAAAAAAATAAAATTTATTACATCAATAGATTTGAATACAAGAATCACAAGATTATATCAATTGATGCAGACAAAGTATTTGATAAAATACAGCACCCTTTTATGTTCAAAACACTAGAAAAACTAGGGTTGATAGAAACATTCTTCAACAATGTATGTTAAAACCAAGGCCAACATCATACTAAATGGAGAAGAATTGGAAGCATTTACTCTAAAGACTGGAACAAGACAGAGATATCCTCTTTCAGCACTCCTATTTAACATACTTCTTGAAACTCTAGCCAAAGCAATTAGACAGATGAAAGAAATTAAAGGGATATAAATAGAAAAAGAAGAACTCAGTCATTATTTGCAGACAATATGATTTTATGCTTAGAGGAACAAAAATATTCCACCAGAAAGTTTCTAGAAATAATAAACAAATTCAGCAAACTACCAGGATATAAAATCCATACTCATAAATCAAATGCATTTCTATACATCAGTGATAAAACCTCTGAAATAAAGAAAACCACTTTATTCACAATAGTCTCAGAAAAATAACATACTTGGGAAACAACAAGAAATGAAAGACCTCTACAATGAAAACCATAGAACACTAAAGAAAGAAATTAAAGAAGACCTCAGAAGATGAAAAGATCTCCCAAGCTCTTGGATAGGCAGAATGAATATTGCCAAAATGGCCATACTACCCAAAGCACTATACAGATTCAATGTGATTCTAATTTAAATCCTAATGTCATTCCTTATAGAAATAGAAAAAGCAATCATGAAATTTATTTGGAAAAATAAGGGACCCAGAATAGCCAAAGCAATCCTTAGCAAGAAGAATGAAGCAGGAGGCTTCACAATACCAGATCTTAAATTATACTACAAAGGTATAGTAACAAAAATGGTATGGTATTGGCACCAAAATAGACACAGACCAAAGGAACAGAATTGAAGACAGATAAACAAACCAACATAAATACAGTTATCTCATACTAGACAAAGATGCTAAAAACATACATCAGAGAAAAGATAGCCTCTTCAATAAATGGTGCTGGAAAACTCAAAATCCATATGTAGCAAAATGAAACTAAACCCCTATCTCTAACTATGCACAAAACTCAACTCAAAGTGGATCAAGGACCTAGGAATTAGACCAGAGACCCTGTGCCTAAAAGAAGAAAAAGTAGGCCCAAATGTTTCTCATGTCAGATTAGACCCCGATTTCCTTAAGAAGACTCCTAAAGCATAAGAAATAAAATCAAGAATCAATAAATGGGATGGATTCAAACTAAAAAGCTCTTCCCAACAAAAGAAACAATCAATGAAGTGAACAGAGAGCCTACATTTTGGGAGGAAATTTTTGCCACTCACATGTTAAATAGATCACTGAGCACATTAACAACAGTAACAAAAAAAGGGAGGGGCGGTTCCAAGATGGCGGCCTAGACAGTCCACTCTGCGCTAGGCTCTCAGGGACCAAGGCCGGAAGTGGTGGAGGCGCGGTTTTCCAGCCAGCTTCCTGGCATCATTCTGCGGCTCACCATCCCACGCAGGAATATCGCTCGTGTGTGTGAGTACAGGATCACCGGGAGGCAGCGGTAGCCAGGAGGCATGGCTTCAGCGCCGGCCTGAGAAACGCGGTTGCAGCCCGGGCCTCAGCCCAGGGCTCCGGCTCTCCGAGACTGAGACTGGAAGTAGCGGGGTGCCATTCTCCAACCAGTTTCTTGGCAGCTCTCTGCAGAATACCGCCCCACGAGTCTTGCTCGCGTGTGTGAGCGCAGAGCCAACGGGAGACAGCGGTAGCCGGGAGG
>PVHX01025869.1:0-21663 GCA_004024805.1 Geosciurus inauris | reverse complement strand
ATATGGATAGGTACTAATTCCTAAGTTTTCCCAGCAGTATTTTTTACTTTTAATTTTAAATGTTTGCTTTAATGACTCTGGAATTTTTAATAACAGGGACTTTTAATATGTTCTTGACACGGCATCTGGTCCATGGTAAGTGATTAATAAGTTTGAAAATGTGGTACAGTTCAAGAAGAATCAAGATTTTACTCATTAAGAAAAAAATAGGGGCTGGGGTTATGGAGCAGTGGTAGCGTGCTCGCCTAGCACGCGGGAGGCACTGGGTTCGATCCTCAGCACCACATAAAAATAAAATAAAGATATTGTGTCCACCTACAACTAAAAAATAAATATTTAAAAAAAAATAGTCTGAATCCTAATACCACCTGTGTTCCTAAATGGCTCAGAGGAAATATCTCCATTTACCACATCTCGGTGGTCAGCATCGAGATTGCCAGTATTCATCTTCCTGTCAGCAGTACTTTGGAAACACATTGTAAGAAAAACATTCTTAAAGATTTCCCTGCAAGACTATTTTGAGGAGTGTTCAAAGTACAATAATTTCACACAATTGTAGTGAGTGGATGGGTTATATTTACATACTATTATTCTTATGTGTAAATTTGAAATTGTCCATAATGAAAAATAAAAATATGTGTATAGTGAATCTGAATTGGCTTTGGTCACTTTGAAAACTTTAAATTTGTGAAATAAAAGCTGCATACTAATTTAGAAAAACATTGCTGGTGTTAATCGCTGGAAGTTAATTCCTTTAGATCCAGGGACCTTAATGTCCTCTGTGTGATTTACTCCCAAATGCATTTTGATAATAGCTGTACAGTTACTGTGTGGCTTTTACATTTGCTAACAATGTAGGTCTCTTTAAAATCCTGCAGCTGAACAATTGCTGTCTACCAACATAGGCCTTGCCTTTCTATCCTTCTGTGCATCTTATTTCCACCCCACTCTTCTCCAAACACCTTTGGCCTTCTACTTTGTATGAAATAGCATCTCTTTTTTGTTGAATTCAGTTGGCTTTTTCACTCTTAACTAAAGGTGAGACTAAAGGCAAGTTTGACTAAAATAGAAATGTAGTTATTGGATAATTGTTTTCTCAAGAATGGCCATGCACTGTGGTGCATCCCTGTAATCACACTGACTCAGGAGGCCAAGGCAGGAGATCCCAAGTTTGATGTCAACCTTAGCAGTTTATCAAAACCCTGTCTCAAAAAATAAAAAGGGTTGGGGATGTGGCTCAGTGGTAAAGCACCCCTGGGTTAAATCGTCAGTACCAAACAAAAATTGATAATGTACTACAAACATTATATTCATTTAGTAATATTTGAGAGCATAACTCATGGCTATCACTGTCCTAGGAACTGGGAACACATGTAAGTGGATCTTTTAAGAAAAATAATTGTTAGGTGGAATTAAGTACTGTTGAAAAATAATGCAAAGGGAAGATAGAATGGACATTATAGAGAATAGTAAGGAAAAGTCATCCTTTGATCAGAGACATGAGGAGAAAACTGAAGAAGAGGAGGGAGAACTATGCATATATATGAGGAACAGGCTTAGTAGAAAGAGCTAGTAGCCCATGGTGAGGCATGCTTATTGCAGAGACTGAAGAGTGAACATAGAGAAGTAAGAAATGTGGTTAGAATAATGTGAGGGGAGAAGGGGTCATTAGGGGAGGTAGAAGATAACAGATCATACAGGGCCCTGTGAGGGCTGTGTCTTTTTTCTGAGTGGTAGTGAAAGGCATAGGAGGATTTTAAGCAGATGTGATATAATCTGTTTTAACCATTGAAAGGGCAGAGTCAAATAGACTAGTAAGGAAGCCAATCCAGGTGAGAAACCATGGTGACTTTAAGTAGTACTGGGGCCTGGGATTGTAGCTCAGTGGTAGAGCACTTGCCTTGCACATGTGAGGCACTGGGCCCAATCCTCAGCACCACATAAAAATAAAGTATGTCCGTGTACAACTAAAAAAATTATAAAGAAAAAAAAGTGCTGGTAGAAGTGATGAAAAGTAGATGGATTCTGGATGTTTTGAAAATCTAGCAGCAGAGATTACCAGTGGATTGGATGCGTTATATGAGAATGACATTAACAGTAAGTGGGTTTATTTAGAAGTGTATATCAGTCATCTAAAATGTTGGCTTGCAGTGGCTGGGGATATAGCTCAGTTGGTAATAGTGCTTGCCTCCCATGCACAAGGCCCTGGGTTCAATCCTTGGCACCACACACACACACAAAAGTTAGCTTACTGCATAATATAAATAAAAATGAAAACTATTTTGAGAACATGTATATCCCTTAAGATGTCTTCTGGTTTAGTATTAGATACATTTATTCAATCTGGTGTGTATGGCCTAATCTCCAACTGAAAGAGGTACTAACTAATAAATAAGATAGTTTCTCCTATCTGTGTAACAGACTATCCTTTATGAAGTGTACATAATTGTTGAATAATAGGTTAGTATGTTGATATGTGGTGTATATACAAGCCCTATTCTATAGGTTCTTAGCAAATAATCTTTTCCCGTTAACTTTAGTAACTTAGGCAAAATAATTTCCTAGCAAATTGCATATGTTCTGAAGTCATCTTAAGAGTATAGTTATTTATTTAGCAAATATAGAGTACATAGCAATGTTGTCAGTGTTCTCTACAGTTTATATCTAGTCTGAATTTTAAAAATCCCTACTCTTGTGGAATTTATCATTAAGTAAAAAATTACTTATCTATGCTTTTTTACTCATTTTCACAGGGATTTCTATATCAAGTTCTGCTTTTTAATATGATTGTGGCTGGAAACAAACCCAGCCTAGCATTCTGCTTTGTACATTTTCTTCATAGGTTAATTGTCTAGAGCTGTATTAATAAAAAACGAATATTTTAAGTGTTCTGGATTCCAGTTTTGTAACTATTTGACTTAGTTACCAACTTCAACAATGTATATTAAGATGACATGAAATTCTATCTCTGGCTGGCAGAGCTGTCATGTTATCACTAGTAGCATTTATGACTTTTTCTATTGGCTCTACTTCTCAAGTATTTATTTATTTATTTGTTTGTTTGTTTGGTACTGGAGATTGAACTCAAGGGCACTTGACCACTGAGCCACATCCCCAGCCCTATTTTGTGTTTTATGTAGACACAGGGTCTCCCTGAGTTGCTTAGAGCTTCACTGTTGCTGAGGCTGGCTTTGAACTCGTGATTCTCCTGCCTCAGCCTCCATAAGTGCTGGGATTACAGGTGTGCACCACTGCGTCCAGCTTCAAGTATTATTTATTTTGAAAAATTAAAAACCTACAAAAAGTAACACATATTGTACATTGAACTTCCATGCTTTTCATGTGGAATTACCAGTTACTAATATTTAGCCATATATGTAAGGGTTGGGGGGTGTGGTTTTGTTGTTTGTGTTTTTGTTTTTTTGCTGAAACTGAGTTAATTGAAGACATCAAAACACTTGGTGTTTAAATACTTTATGTTTTCTAAGAATGAGGACATTCTCTTACATAACCACAGTATAATTCTTCACCTTAAGGAGATTACATTGATAAAATATTTGTGTACATGTGTGTTGCTGGAAATCGAACCCAGATTCTCTGGTGCTAAGCGTGTGCTCTTCAACAAAATTACATCCCCAGATATATTACCTCCAGATATATTAACTAATGCTCAGTTTCTATTCATATTTATCCAGCTGCCCAAAGAGACATGGTATGGTTTGGGTGTGGTTTGTCCCCAAAAGGAATATCCTGGAAGCTTGGTCCTTAATATGGCAATGTTAAGTGGTGAAACCTTTTAAGAGGTGGGACCTAGTGAAAGGTGATTAGATCATAGAGGTATCACCTTAGGAAGGAATTTTAAATGTGGTTCTTGGAAGACTGGATTGTAGCAAGACCAACCTACTTGGCTGGGCTCCTTTCCTCATGTGGCTGGTTCCCTCAATGTGTTGTAATGCAGCCAGGGCTTTTTTTGTCAGATACCAGTGCCATGATAGCTGGATTTTCCAGCCACCAGAATGTGAATCAAATAAACCTTTTCTTTAAAAGTTACTCAGCCTCAGGTATTTTGTTATAGTAACAAAATGGTATTTTAAAATTAATTGCCTTAACAGATAATTTTCTTCTGTCTCCATTTTCCCATTCTGCACAGGATTGTTACATTATCCCAGAGGTGATACAATAAATACCAACATGAGATACTTAAATCTGTGATGTTAATGAGAAGTCCATGGAATAGCTAAAAAAGACATTTTTAATGTTATTCAAAAAAATAAGGTCAAAGATGTAGCTTAGTCATTGAGCACTTGTCTAGTATGCTTAAAGCCCTTGGTCAGATTCCTAATATGGCAAAATAACATTTGTATACATCAAAAGAAGTAAGAATTTGAAAAGTAAAGACAAGATAAAATGAAATTGTACACTTGTTTAGTAGTCCAGTAGACATCATGATAGGGACCTTGGTTTACAACTGCTTTAGTACAAATTTTTATATAAAGATATTAAATACATGTAAGGAGGAAACTGGGTAATTTAATTGAAAGGAATTTATTAAACAATAGGATGGGCACTCTAAGAATTTGTAGGAAGGTCATGGAACTTGGCTTAGAAAACACTTAAAAACGAGACAACTATTAGGCACACAGCCATGGTCAAATGACAGACCATCCTGGGAAGGATACTGCTACTACAAACACTGAGGATCAGACACCACAGTTTGCACTAGCACTGTTCTGTTGTGCCACTAGAACAGATTTTCTTCAATCTCTACTTTTTTAAGACCTCTCTGTGAAGTCTGTCCAGCACTGGTATCTTTAATACACCTAACCCCCATCATATTCACATGCTCCAGCTGCAAGGAGGTCTACAAAACCTATTTGACATTTTCAGCTTCTGTAGACTAGGACTTTGCCATAGGGTAATAACTTTCTAAAAGTTGGGGAGATGTTTGGTAGCCAAAAGGAAAAAAAGAAAACCTCTACGCCTAAAACTTAAAGCCATACTTTAGAGAATCCTTTGCCTTTAGAAACTTAATAATATGGAAAAACTAAAGAAACCTTCGTATATAAAAATGAGAGTGAACTGTAAAACATTTTGCAAAATAAAACTTGTTTCCTTTTCCATTGAAAGTATCATGTATAAAAAGGGTTGTTTTGTTTTGGTTTATGGTACTGGGATTGACCCAGGGACACTTTACTACTGAACCACATTCCCAGCTCTATTTTTTATTTTGAGACAAGGTTGCTAAATTGCTTAGGGCCTCACTAAATTGCTGAGGCTGTTCTTGAGCTTGCAATCCTGCCTTAGCCTCCCGACATGAGGATTACAGGCGTATACCACTACGCCCCACTAATGAGTATCAAAAGGATCTGAAGATTTTACATTTGTTTGGGCTTTGGTCTCAAAATATTATTTAGCAAATAGACTTGTAATAACATTGTTTACAAAAATTTGAGGTATTATTGATTGACTTATTGGTAGAAAGTTGAAGAATGACTACAATGGGTTCAGTAGCCATGTTTATTTTTATTTGCACAAAGATTTTGTCATGAAAATGTATGTTACCTGTAGTCTATTGTAATGATATTCAAGATGGAGAACAAATTTGTGTACAGCTTCCTCAAGAGAACATCTCTAAACAGCTATGTGTAGAGTTAATTG
Source organism: Geosciurus inauris (assembly GCA_004024805.1). Taxonomy (NCBI): domain Eukaryota; kingdom Metazoa; phylum Chordata; class Mammalia; order Rodentia; family Sciuridae; genus Geosciurus; species Geosciurus inauris. The sequence continues at coordinate 16,005 of PVHX01025869.1, read as the reverse complement.
ATGGAGGCTCCTGGAGATTACAACAGGCTACATTAAGCAAGTAAACGTAAAAACAATACAAACAGTATGTGTGTGTGTATACATATATATACACACATATATGATACATAATATGTTAATGTATAATGTATATGATACATATTTAACATATATATGTTAAATATATATATTTATTTAACATATATGTGTGTGTGCGTGTGTGTGTGTGTGTGTGTGTGTGTATATATATATATATATATATATATATATATATATATATCTCCCAGATTTTTTGGTGGTGGGGATTGAACCTAAGGTGCTTAACCACTGAGTTGCATCTCCAGCCCTTTTTTATTTTGAGACAGGGTCTCACCAAGTTGTTGAGGCTGGTATCACACTTGTGAACCTCTGCTACAGCTTTCAGAATCACTGGAGTTACAGGCATGTTCCACTGTGCCTGGCCAATGTTTCTTTTAAGCTAGCTTGTTCTTAATGCTTATTACCTGTCTTCAAATCAAGTATCACTCAAAATATTTCTCAAGAAATCTTAGACAATTTTGCAAAGAGTAAGTGATAAAATTAAGGTTCTCTAAACACTATCCACTTGTCATTAGATCTCTACCTTAGCAAAGTAGGTACTAAAATTTCAGAAGATCCATTTTTTCATTTAGTGCAATTTTTGTGAATTTTTTATCACAAAAAGGTGAGAATAGATACAGGCAGAAATGGTTTTGGGATTCTCACAGTCTTCACCCAGCTTCCCTAAATATCTTATATAACCTTCCCTTAATATCTTATGTAATATATCCGCATTCTACAATTATAAAAATGAGAAGTTGACATTGGTGGGTGCAGAACTACAAGTTTTATTCCACCTTGCCCAGTTTTTGCACCAATAACCTTTTTTTATTTTCCAGGATCCAGTGCAAGATACTACATTTAGTCAAGTTTCTTAACTCCTTCAATCTGAGGAGATACCTTATATGACCTGACAGTTTCAAAGTACTGTTTCTTCAGTGTACAGTAACTACTTTCTGAAAATGGTTTGTTGATTAGAAGTGAGTCAACTAGCCAGGTGTGATGGTGCACACCTGTGATCCCAGCAACTCAGGAAGCTGAGACAAGAGGATTCCAAGTTCAAGGTTATCAGCAACTTACTGAGACCTTGCTCAAAATAATAAATAAAGGGCTGGGGATGAAGCTCAGTGGCGTAACACCCCTGGATTCAGTCCCCAGTACCTCGGGGGAAAGAGATGAGTCACTGAAGTTTGAGATTGAGGTACATTTCCTAGAGGGATATATATCAGAAGAATTTGTGGTCAGAAGATAAAATCACCAAATAACTGGTGAAAACCAATAATGAATATTTTTTAAGAGACTGAGGCTATGCAAGTGTTTCTCCTTAAAATTTCATCAACTAATTTTAGCTTTCATGGGTGGATCTTGCCTGTAGCAATTACTGCTGTAGAGTTTTAATGGTGATTTTTTTCCCCCTCTCACTCCTTCTACATTTATTTATTAGTATTTTGCAAGAACAAGCTCATTTTCTCCTATCCAGGGTCCAGTCGAGCATTATTCATTATTCATTGTATTTGGTTGTCAATATATACTTAAGTCTAGTCCTATTTTTTTTTTAATTAGGGCCATCATGGATTTTTGTTGTTTTAGTGCTGGGGAGTAAAACCAGGGCCTCACACATGCTAAGCAGGATCCTTTTTTTTTTTTTTTTTTTTTTTTTTTTTTTTTTTTTTTTTTTTTTTTTTTTTTTTTTTTTTTTTTTTTTTTTTTTTTTTTTTTTTTTTTTTTTTTTTTTTTTTTTTTTTTTTTTTTTTTTTTTTTTTTTTTTTTTTTTTTTTTTAATATTTTTAGTTGCAGATGGACATAATACCTTTATTTTATTCATTTATGTTGTGCTAAGGATCAAACCCAGTGCCTCATTCATGCTAGGCAAGCGCTGTACCACTGAGCTAACAACCCCACCTCCTAAGCAGGATCTCTTAACACTGAGCTACACCCCAGAGGCAGGACAATTTGTTGAAGAGATCAAGTAGTCTCATAAAATGTGTAACGTCTGGATTTTTGTGATTCTTTTTATATGCCTAATGCCTTATAAACTTAAATCTAATTTTAAGCTTGATCATATTTAGGTTAAGCATTTTTTGGTAAGAATATTCAATAAGTGATATTGTTAATACATGTTATACAGTTTCCTGTTGCCCATATATAAGGTGATTTTTTTTTCCTGGAGTTGCTTAGCGCCTCACCGTTGCTGAAGCTGGCTGTGAACTCACAGTTCTCCTATCTCAGCCTCCCAAAGTACTGGGATTACAGGCGCGTGCCACTGCACCTGGCCAAGGCACTCATTATTAAGATCAGAGTTTTCCCTTTGCAACTATTTAACTAATCTGTGATAACTTTGGCACACTGATTATCCATTTACACACCAACCTTTCACCCAGTTATTTTAGTATAAATGAATGAACTTGCTTATTTTATTATAGCTTATACATTGTCAACTTGATGTCATCCTGTATATTTATTAACTAACATCCTGTAAAAAAAAAAAGAGCTTTCTCTCATTAACTAAAGCCTTTGGATCACATTGTTCAGGAATTTATACTCAAGGCAGAATAAATACTTAATTCTCTCCCATTAGTTACTGATTTTCTCAGAACAAGAACTTGGTATAATAACAATCTCTAATACTGACAAATTGCTGTTGGGTAAATGTTCCTATTTCTTTCTCTCTCTCCCCCCCAAGATTGAACCCAGATGCTAGATAAGCACTCTACCACTGAGCTATATCTTCAGCCCTACTCTATTTTTAAGTATCATTATTCTACCTTTTTTTTTTTTTTTTTGGTACCAGGGATTGAACTCAGGGGCACTTGACCACTGAACCACATCCCCAGCCCTATTTTGTTTTTTATGTAGAAACAGGGTCTCACTGAGTTGCTTAGCCCCTCGCCCTTGCGGAGGCTGGCTTTGAACTCACGATTCTCCTATCTCAGCCTCCCAAAGTGCTGGGATTACAGACTTACGCCACTGCACTCGGTTCTAACTGATCTTTAAATGTTGTTTGCTCTTTAAAACTAAGCACTTCTCCCTTTGCCATCTTAACCTATTCCAATGGTTTTGTTCTAGTAGATACTTAATGTTTGTTAAACAGAAAGAAGAAATTGAATCTATGCTTTGTGGACATGTTTGGCAGTTATTTTTCTAAGGAAGAGTCTAGTTTTCATTAAGTCCTCTGAAGGGTGCCTGGTGAAAGAACTCTACAGTTATTGGGGGACTATATTTTCTTATGTTAGAAGTGGTAAACCTCTTTTTTAAAATATTTTTTTAGTTGTAGATGGACACAATATATTTTATTTATTTTTATGTAGTGCTGAGGATCGAACCCAGTGCCTCATGCATACAAAGTAAGCGCTCTACCACTGAGCCACAATCCCAGCCCAGAAGTGGTAAACTTCATAACTGTGTAACATGCCTAGAGGTAATCTCATTTGAAAAGCCCAATTTGAAAACTTGTTTATAAACCTTTTAAATAAAAATCATCCCAGTTATGGACCTGTAGTGCCCTATTTATATTAAGTTCATTAGTCATCAACTCAAATGATCTGGAATCTTGGTACTCCCTTTTTTTTTTTCTTCCACTAACCGGTGATGTTCAGTGAAAGCTTTCCCATCTATTTGTGAAACTCTGCCACACCTGAGAAGCAATTTACTTTTTTTTTTTTTTTTGTAGTTGTAGATGGATAGCCTGCCTTTATTTGCTTATTTTCATATACAGTGCTGAGGATCAAACCCAGTAACCCAGTGCCTCACACGTTAGGCAAGCACTCTGCCACTAACCCACAGCTTCAGTTATTGATGGACTTTTATTTTATTTATATATGATACTGAGAATCAAACCCAGTACCTCACACATGCTAGGCAAGTGGTGCTCTACCACTAAGCTACAACCCCAGTCTGTTACTTGCTCATGGTCTTTATAAATTTTTTTATTGCATAATCATAGTCTATATAAATTAGACAATGTTAGAGGAATAATATGAATTAAAAATTGGAAGAAAATAAATGTTCTGTATTAGTATAGAAATAGCTGGACATGGTGGCATGTACATTCTGTAATCCCCCTGACTTCGGAGACTGAAGCAGGAGGATCACAAGTTCAAGGCTAGACTTAACAACTTAGTAAGACACTCCCTTCCACCCCTCAAAATTTAAAAAAAAAAAAAAAGGGCTGAAATGTAGCTCAGCAGTGGAATACCCCTGGGATAAACCTTCCAGTAACATCAGAAAATTATAATACTTCCCAGGATTGATTGCATAACATATATATCTAATAATATTCATTTTAAGAGTTTCAAAAGCATAACTTCCTGCAACAAATTTGCAAAACCTTGACCAAAATACATATAGTACATAGTGGGGTACACCTATAATCCCAGCTACTTTGAAGTCTGAAGCCAGAGGATTTGCTAAGTTTGAGGTCATCCTGGACATCTTAGTAAGAGAACTTGTCTGGAAATATAAAAGGGCCGGGGGTGTAGCTCAATGGCAGAGCACTTCCCTAGCATGTATGAGGCCCTGGGTTCAATCCCTAGTTCTGCAAAATAAATAAAACACATGTATATGCTTGCTCACTACCTTCCATTCTACTAGCAGTGTCTAATATATTTGCACATACTATATTTTGAATCTACTATGAGGTTTTTGAAGTATTGGCAAACATTACAAGGTACTCCCAAATAGTATAATTTAAGGTGAAGATTTGCCATCTCCTAGCATTCATATTTCAGTAAGCAACTTTAAGAACTGATGCAAAAGAAACAAAACAAACGGTGAATTGCTTTTCTTTGTGTTTCAGATATGTCGGTAACCTTTCCAGAGATGTAACAGAAGCTCTGATTCTCCAACTCTTTAGCCAGATTGGACCTTGTAAAAACTGCAAAATGATTATGGATGTAAGGGTATTTTACTTAAGTTAACTTTCTTCTTTTTTGACATACCTGTTAAAGCCATTATGTCTAAGACTTCTTAGTTAATGTCTAAATTCGTAGGAATTTTAGCATATTAATAATAAATCTGTCTTAGCAACTGATTTTAATTTCTTTGCTAAATAAAAGAAGAGAACAGAACTACTAATCATTCTTAGAGCAGATGATAACTATATGTGGGTATGTATGTATATAGGCTCTTGTTTTAAAATGCATTGAACCATCAGAATTAATTATTAATTGGCAAGCTAATCTACAACTTAAGTTATAATTAGATTGGGAAATGGGATAAAAAAATAATATACATTTGGTACAGTGAAAGCGGTTTGGTTTGGTTTTGTACCAGGTATTGAACCCAGGGTGTTTAATCACTAAGCCACATCCCCAGCCCTTTTTTTATATTTTATTTAGAGACATGATCTCACCAAGTTGCTTATGGCCTCACTAAATTGCTGAGGTTGGCTTTGAACTCATGATCCTCCTGCCTCGGCCTCCCGAGTTGCTAGGATTTCACATGTGTGGCACCACACCCAGCTGAAAGTGTTTTAATATTTTTTTTAGTTGTAGATGAACACAATACCTTTATTTATTTTATGTGGTGCTGAGGATCGAAATTAGTGCCCTACACATGTGAGGCAAGCACTCAACCACTCAACCACTGAGCCACAACCCCAGTCCCTAAAAGTGTTTTTAATTTTATTTTTGACGGTCAGTTTTTTCTCAAATTTAGGCAGTTCAAAATTAGGCCATTCCTATCCATCAGACCAGACCTTAATGTGTAGACAACACGACAGAATTTATTCATTTAATTGGTATTAACCCTGAATGATAATATGTATAAAAAACTAATTTTAAAAATTTTAATAAGTAATTTTATATTCCTGAGTATAAAAGCTGATAATGTATATATGCTTAGCTTGTTTTTACTTGAAAAGTTTGTTTTTTCTAGATACAAATTAACAATGCATGATCTTTTCCATTTGTTTGCTCTATAATCTTAACTGCAAGCTACTTTTTTTTTTGGTACCAGGGATTGAACTCGAGGGCACTCAACCACTGAGCCACATCCCCAGCCCTATTTTGTGTTTTGTGTAGAGACAGGGTCTCACTAAGTTGCTTAGTGTGTCTCCATTGCTGAGGCTGGCTTTGAACTCTTGATTCTCCTGTCTCAGCCTCCCAAAGTGCTGGAATTACAGGTGTGTGCCACCATGCCCGGCCTTCAAGCTACTCTTCCAACTACATTCTAATAACTGAGAACAGGGATCTTTGTGATAGAATTCCCATTAAGAGTATCATTAGGGGGCTGGGGTTGTAGCTCAGCGGTAGAGCGCTTGCCTCGCATGCGTGGGGCCCTGGGTTCGATCCTCAGCACCACATACACAGCAATAAAATAAAGACATTGTGTCCACCTACAACTAAAAATATATTAAAAAAAAAAAAAAAAAGTATCATTAGTTTGAATTTCATGATTTTTAAATTCTCTTAATTTTTTTGAACAAAATGTATAGTCCTAGTATGTTGAATTTTGTGGTTGCCACTTTTGAATTTTGAATCAGTTATACTTAGATTATAGAAAGAATTAAATGGATTATTAGATCATTTAGCATTTTGCACTGATAAGTATAAAATATTAGAGCTTTTCTTTTTTTTTTTTCCCTGCTTTAATTTATAATAAAATATCCAGATTTGGTTCAGGTGTAGCTCAGCGGTAGCATGTTTACCTAGCATGCTCAAAGCCCTGAGTTTAGTCCCCAGCATCCCAAAAAAAGCAAAAACAAAACATCCAGGTTATGTTATTCCACTACCAGCAGAGAAAAAAGAAAACTTTTTAAATATCAAAGCCTTTCTTGTTTTATTTGTTGTAGTGAGACAATTTATATGATATTAATCTAGTTGAGATTACTTTTTTTTTTTAAAGGGGGGATTTTTAAAAGCCTTCTAAGTAGTCAAAATACATGTGTTAGAAAGTCTACATTCTCAAACTTCTAGCCAGCAGTGGCACATGCTTGTAGTCCATCTATTTGAGAGGCTAAGACAGAAAGATCTCAAGTTCTAGGCCAGCCTTGGCAACTTAGCAAAACCCTGTCTCAAAATAAAAGATAAAAAGGGCTAAGGATGGGGCTGGAGTTGTGGCTCAGTGGTAGAGCGCTTGCCTAGCCTGTGTGAGGCCCTGTGTTCAATTCTCAGTACCGCAATATAAATAAATAAAGGTCCATCAACAACAAATAAAATATTTTTTTTAAAAATGGGGGGCTAAAGATGTAACTCAATGGTAAAGCACCCCTGAATTCAATCCTCAGTACTACAAAAATAAATACATACATACATAAATCCTTTTTTTTTTTGGTACTGGGGATTGAACTCAGGGTACTTGACCACTGAGCCACATCCCCAGCCCTACTTTGTGTTTTATGTAGAGACAGGGTCTCACTGAGTTGCTTAGTGTCTCATGTTGCTGAGGCTGGCTTTGGACTTGGAATTCTCTTGTTTCAGCCTCCCAAAGTGCTGGGATTACAGGCTTGCGCCACTTTGCCTAGCTCATAAATCCTATTGTTAAACTTCACTTAGCACAGAACCTATTTAGTTTACAGAGCCTATTTACCTATATTTTAGAAACAGATCTAAGAAGGTTGGCTAAGATTTTCTGGTACTCAGCAAGTTACTAGGGGGATGTGTACAGTTGTAGTAATTAAATTAATACAACATGGACAGGATGAAAAATTATGAAATGCCAGAGGACTGCTTGAGTGGCTGAGGCAGAGGATCACAAGTTCCAGGCCAGTGTGTCATCATAACAAGACCCTGATTCAAAATAAATACTTTTTAAAAGAGGAATGGAGATATAGTTTAGTGATACTGTGCTAGACTAGCAAGCATGAGGCCCTGAGTTCAATCTCCAGTACCACATCTTTCCCCACAAAAAAAGAAATCAAAGGAGAATTTGAGAATATTAATCAAACTTAATCTTTGTACCTTAAAGAAATGGTTATATGATGATGGGGAAAAATAAAAATGCATGGAATTAATAGCTACATTTTCACTTAGGGCACTTAGTCATTATTAAAAGATTAAGCTACAGGGGCTGGGATTGTGGCTCAGTGGTAGAGCGCTTGCCTCGCATGCGTGAGGCACTGGGTTCGATCCTCAGCACCACATAAAAATAAATCAATAAAGATATTGTGTCCACCTACAACTAAAAAATATTAAAAAAAAAAAAAAAAAGATTAAGCTACAGCAGTGTAGTATAAATCTGTCTAAGAAGATAGGTTCCTATAAAAATTGTTTCTAAGTGTTTACTTTTTTTTTATTCTACTTAGGTATACATGATAGCAGAATGCATTTTGATTCATTGTACACAGATGGAGTACAACTTTTCATTTCTCTGGTTGTATGTGATGTAGAATCAGAACATACATGCAGTCACACATAAAGCTAGGGCTATGATGTCCATCATATTCTACCATCTTTACTGTCCCTATGCCCCCTCCCCCCTCCTACCCAAGTGTTTACTTTTTAATCTGGAAATTTACTTGAGTGCACCATTTTCCATAGCCTGATAAGTTTATAAAACTTAGTTTATGAGAAAAAAAATCTTTACATAATTTTAAGATAATGGGAGAATAAAGCTTAAATTTGACTTCTATATTTATTCTGAAACAGACAGCTGGAAATGATCCATATTGTTTTGTGGAATTTCATGAGCATCGTCATGCAGCTGCAGCACTAGCTGCTATGAATGGGCGGAAGATAATGGGTAAGGTAAGCTGTCATAATTGAAAAAGGTGACTTATGCTGGTAAATTTTAAGTTATATGCTTTCATTTCCTTTTTAGAAACATTTTATTCACTTTATCACAAAAGGTCAGTTATTCACATTTAATATTAAAATGGGATAAAGCTTTTAGAGAGGAGAGGCCTGTGTTTATGTTTGTATTATGGTGCCTTGAACATAAGTGCTAAAATACTTGTTGAATTACTTAAGCTTGGATGAAATTTCTAGTACCATTGGTTGCTAATGGGGAAGAATACAGAGGGAAAACCATTGATACCATTGGTTTAAAAAAAAAAAAAAGGTTATTTGAATGTTAACAGATGTATAAAGATTAGGATTTGTTAAAGTTATTGGCATAAATGTAGGTCCATAGATGAGTATTAAAACTTGACTAGAGGGGCTGGGATTGTGGCTCAGTGATTGAGCACTTTCCTCACGTGTGTGAGGCACTGGATTCAATTCTCAGCATTGCATATAAATAAAAAACAAACAAACAAATAAATAAATAAGACAAAGGTCCATTGACAACTTAAAAATATATTTAAAAAAAAAAACTTGAGGGCTGGGATTGTAGCTCAGCGGTAGAGTGCTTGCCTTGCATGCGTGAGGCCCTGGGTTTGATCCTCAGCACCACATACAAAGCAATAAAATATATTGTGTCCATCTACAACTAAAAACCAAAATATTTAAAAAAACAAAACAAAAAAAAACTTGAGGGCTGGGGTTGTGGCTCAGTGGTAGAGCATTTGCCTAGCATGTGTGAGGCACTGGGTTCGATTCTCAGCACCATGTGTAAATAAATAAAATAAAGTCCACTGACAACTAAAAAAATATTAAAAAAAAAAAACAAAACTTGACTACAACTGGTGTCGCCTTCAATGTTTCATCTCAAATATACCTTTCTTATATGTATTCATAGATGCAAATCTGATTTTGAACTTTGTTTTTATGGAATATAAATGTAGACAATTTTTTTTAGGAAGTCAAAGTGAATTGGGCAACTACTCCCAGCAGTCAAAAGAAAGATACAAGTAGTAAGTATATTTTATACTCTTTGAACATTTGTTTTTATTATACCCAGTAGTTTTATTGTAAAGCATATAAACATACATGTTTGCAGTAATGTTTTGATCGTTATCCTAAGATATGATTTAATGTGTTTGTGTTAATAAATTTAAGAACAAATCTAATCTTTGTCATCAGGTAGTACCGTTGTCAGCACACAGCGTTCACAAGGTAATTGTATCTTCTTAAACATAAAATGAAATCTCTTGAAAGGGTATTCACTAACCACCTGAATTTTTTTGTCTGATATGGGAGGGGGGAGGGCTTAGGTAGTAATCTCTTTGTTTTGTCTCTTTGGCAATATTTTCCCCGCTTCCTCCCAGTGTTGACCAAGTGTGACTTGTCCACTACTGTGGTGCTAGTTCAAGCAGTTCCCTTGGTAGCAGCTGATGTTTTAGAAATACTTTCACCAACTAAAAGACAAGATACTCTGCTTCCTTGAGGTCACCTGGGCTTCATATACAGATCTTCCAAGTGTTTGAGTTGCTCCTGAAACTTTACGGAAGAGCAACCCAATATGTTGCTTGAGGCCTACCACATAGGGGTAATTTTTCTTTCCAAATATACTTTGTCAAAATTATATATATATATATGTATGTGTGTGACCATTTTAAATTATTCAAAAATTTTGCATTTTTTGTGTTTCTTGAGAATTGTCTTTAAAAAACAAGTTTCACATATAGGATGGTTATTTCTCTCCAATGCTTTTTTAATGGTTCTGATATAAAGTGAAGGGATTACTGTTTTCATTCTGTTGCCTTCAGTCTTAGTTCACTTGCACATGGATTCACATAAACTGAATGGTGTAATGTCTGGGCAACCAAAACTGTTGGCTTTTGAGAAAACTGTCAAATACTTTAACATCAAACTGTTGCAATGCAAGGTATTTCTTTGATTGTTCTTCACAAAATTTGGTTAAACCAAGTATATCATGTAGCTAGCTTCAGTAAATTGTCTTAACTGAGGCAAACCTAGTCTATATAAATTAATACCACTGTTTTAATTTGTAAAGTCTTCATATAGTGGTGAAATAAATAAAAGTAAATAATTTCTATCAGAATGCTAACTAAGTCTTTAAATTTTTACAGTACTGAAGCTTGTTGTATATTAGTTTATTCTCTTAAAGCAGTATAATTGACTACAAATAGAAATATAACAGCAGTTTCCAGTTAGCTATATCATAGTATTTTTAAAAGAATCTTTCTTATATTGTTACCTTGATGTGTTATGTTTAAAATTGATAGGATTTTTATAGAGATAGGATAGTTTTTTTAAATACCTTATGATAATCCATAAGTTATATTAAGAATGCTTTATTGGATATATTTTGGTCTTTTTTAAATTCTAAAGTTCTATTTTTCTTTTCACTTCCCCTTCTATCCCCTTATAAGATCATTTCCATGTCTTTGTTGGTGATCTCAGTCCAGAAATTACAACTGAAGATATAAAAGCAGCTTTTGCACCATTTGGAAGAATATCGTAAGTAACAGAAGATAAATAAAATGATTTTAGTTAGAAACAATTTTATGTAAAAATGATTCTATTGTGAATTGAGGACATTAATTTTAACTTAAACTATTTTTTCAAAGATTTTTAAGCATTAGTTTTTAAGAGACATTTGCATTGTACATATTACAATTTCTTATATAGGTGTCTTGCTAGCTTGATGATAATCCTCAGTAACTTAGAGCTATGATTAAGGAATTATTTGGGCACTTCTATGATACCATGCATTTTGTGTTAATGTAATTTAACAAAAAGAATTTTTAACAGTTTTATCCAAAGGCAGCTATTAAGTTTATTTCCTAAGTATTTTCCCTTTTTTTTTTAACTGTTAACAATAATAGTGCCTTTATAGTATTTTATAAGGTACTATTTTGCTTGCATTTGCTATTAATTATACATTTTAGGTCTGTATATATCTCAGTCAAGGTAGCATTCATCATAGAAGAACTTTAATATTTTGAAAAGCATGCCATATTAGAGTAAGAATAGCAAAATTTTTCATAATCCTTTTTAGAAGTAATGGTTGAATTTAAAAGCAGTTTTTTTTAGGATTTCTGGTGCTTCATTATTGTTTCAGCTAGAAGAATAAGTAAAAAGGAAGTTCTAGCTCTGGTTTATATTGAGCAGACCAATAGCAGAAATGAAGAGGTGAGGAGACTGGAAAGTAAATACTAGTAGCATTGCTGATGAATTTGGGGAGTTTACATTTGAAGAGTTGGAGTTCATTGGTATGGCCAACTTTTTAAGGTAGTTATAAGTTTAGGGCTTATAAATGGACTCTTCTGTTAGTGTTGACATTTTTCTTTGAGAACTGATTAGGAAAATAAAGTTTTAAAATTTCTTAATTGTTCCTCTTTATCTGTCTAAGGGTTTCAGTAATGGTTAGCTTGCTTTCAAGAAGCTAGACTTGGAGGGCCTTAACCTTTGGCCTCTCAAGGACTCTCTAAATCTCTATGCAGAATTGTGTGTGTTTTCATTTTGGTGTGGAGAATATAAATGTCATCCTATCCTTAGAGTAGTCACAGGACCGTAAAAGGATTAAGAACTTAGATCTTTGCTGCTGCTTTTTCAGAGAAGCCTTTTAGAGAGAAATAAGGAACAGTTGAGTATATTTGGAAACTGATATTTCCTGAAGCTTTAAAAAGAGAAACCTTATCTAACATTGTGAACAGATTAAGTAGCTATTAGGTTAAATGCTTTGGTGTTGATTGAAGTAGCTTTTCAGAAAATGGGAATTTAAGTTTGGGATTAAATAAAGATTGTTTAAAAATTGGTGAGTTAGATTAAATGATCTTTTAAGAGTTTCATGATTTTTTAAATCATGGATCAGTAATTTCTTTTTGTTAAATATGTTGGCATCATATTTTTAGTCTGTAGATTTTCTTGTAATCCCACAATTACTGAGGTATACATTGTTGTTTTCTTGGTAAGGCCTTTCTTTAATGTTATAATTTTAAGTTGAGGTAATATGTAATGTCTGAGTTTTAGGCTATACAAGGAGTTATTTTTACTAAACTTAAAAGACAATTGTCAGCATACTTCCCTTTTGTTTGTTTATTTAATCTTTGGTGGTGGTTGTTGTTAACTATATGTTGAAGGGTTCTCATGATAGCTATTTTTTATAAGGAGCCTTTAACAGTGCTTGATTTTATAGAAAGTATGTAATAAGCAGTGGCCTATTAAAAATTTAATATAAGAAGTAATACTTCCCTAATGTACAGAACTTAAACTCTTTATGTTTCTTGAGTTTAGAGTAATGCAGCAAATTTTGGTATAGAAGTGAATCACATACCAAATTAAATGCATGTGTACCATACAGATAATTTAATAAATTAATTTTACGTATTGCTAAGTGACTTGAGTTAGTTTTCCCTTTTCATGAGCACCTTTTTGTCATTTTGACTACACTTAATAAATCAGTTTTTATATTGATCTAAAATATGCTTATGTATAGTTTAATATAAAATTACATTGCATGGCTTTCTGACTTGGGTTTTTGTTATAAAAGTGCCTGTTTTGTTCATGTGTCCTGAGAGAACAAGCATTGTGATATACCTGGCTAAATTAAAAGCAGATTGTGAAGCACAGTATGAGTCCAATTTTTTGAGGTATGGAGTTTTAGCTGTCATGGCTTGGTTTTTACTCAATCTCAAATAATAGGGCTCTGGTTATTTTGCAGAGTGTCTCTGAAGAATGGACAGAATTGCCCTGGCTAACTACAAGCTACGGTTCACAGTGGATAAATGTTGGCGTGCTTTTTTACTTTCTGACTTTTTAAAATTTTGCTTTTATATCTTATAGTTTCCAATCAATCTTAATATGAATGCTATTATAAAATTCAGTATAAAATCTTTTCTTGTATACTTTAAAACTGAAGTGTATCTAGTATTCTTCTTCAATGATTTAACATTTCTCAAACTGTCAAGTTCTCAAAATTTATCATTCCCAAAAGTGGGGGGTATAAATTGATCTGAGAAAATGAAATAATTTAGTTAGTTTAGGGAATATACAACTTTTTAATTCTTTTATTTCCAGTTCTCTATTTTAATTTTTTATGATTAGGTAGAATATGGTATCAAATAGCAAATTATAAGTTGCATGGTTAAAGAAAGCCATTATTTAATGTGCCTGGAAATTTTATAAGTGGTTAAGTAATTCACGTGAATAGCTATTTTTACCATGTCTAATACTTAAAAGTTTAAAAAACATTTTTGAAGTGGGAGGCAATTTTTGTATAATATATACAAATATTTAAGAAGTTATTGATTTGCATGTCTATAACATTAAGCCTCACTTGGTAATATATATAAATTTTATAGACTAAAAGGTGAATTTACATTAAAGGTTTACTTTAATGAAGGTGAAACCTGAAAATGAGTTATATAAAATTCTCATTTTATATCTAGAGAACAGTTTACAAACCTAAACTTCTGGTTGTTTCTGTTTTCAGAGATGCCCGGGTGGTAAAAGATATGGCAACGGGAAAGTCTAAGGGATATGGCTTTGTCTCCTTTTTCAACAAATGGGTGAGCTCAATCAGAAGTGCATGTTCGGGGCTGGGGTTATGGCACAGTGGTAGCGTGCTCGCCTAGCACGCATAAGGCACTGGGTTTGATCCTCAGCACCACATAAAAATAAAATAAAGATATTCTGTCCACCTATAACTAAAAAATAAATATTTTTTAAAAAAAAGAAGAAGTGCATGTTCAGTGCTTTAAGAGTAAAGAATGTAAACAAGTTTGTTTTAATTATTTTTCTTTCATCTTTCATTTTGCCAATATTTAACACCTCACTAGAAGATATCTTCTTTCTCCAGTCTGGTAATTTAGTCAACATTTATTTAGCATCTCCTGCATACAAAGTACTAATATAGGGTTTCAGAATATACATAGTAAAGATATTTAAATTATCAGTCAAAAGTATATGTTACAAATCTCAGTTATAGGGCCTGGGGACATGATTTAGTGGTAGAGCACAGCTTAACACGCTCCAGACCATGGGTTCAATCCCCAAGCACCCAAAAGAAAGAAAGGAGAAAGAAACAAAAATCTTGTTATCCGCCTCTTATATTTCCAGAGTAATTAAAAAGGAAGTAGTGGGCTGGGGTTGTAGCTCAGTGGTAGAGCGCTAGCCTAGTGCGGGTGAGGTACTGGGTTCAATCCTCAGCACCACATACAAATAATCAATAAAAATAAAGTTATAATAAAAAAAAAAGTCAACCTTTAAAAAAAAGGAAGTAGTAAAATTCTCTGATGGTTGAGAACCTCTTTAAAAAATGATATATTGTATTTGAAAACTTCTTATATTTTCCTTTCATTGTACAAATATTTACTGAAACTTGCAGTTTCTGATTTTTGTAGAGACAAGGATAGTGTACTCATGGTAGAAAGATTTCTGTAGGTATTATTAGCTGGAAAGCTAATTTGCATAAAAAGGAAAGGGACTTGTATTAATGTAATGTGTTTGTGGGGCTTTTGTGTTTTCCTTTGTGGGGATAAAAAAAATCTTTTAGCAGGGTTTTGGTTTGAGGGTAGTTGCTGAGAAATAGGCAGATGAAGTAAAGTAATACACTGTACATTTTGTTGTAGTTTTTAATGTTGTAAGTATATTGCCAATTCAAATAATTAAGTGCTTAAAACTTTAATACAACTGAAGGTTCAGAGCAGTTAAATGCAGCAGGATCACACTTGCAAAACAGGAATGCGTGGGAATTTATATGTATAAATCTTTTTAAATGAAATCTAGGTTTCATTAAACCTAGAATTTTATTCGCCATTTTATTAAGACAGGTAGTTGCCTAGGGTGAATACAAAGCAATATACCTTCATTGTTAGAGTACCTTACAATGAACCATTAAAAGTTTAAAAAAAAAAAACAGAAAAGTTTTTCAAATTTGGTACATTGGTGCACAGCTACAATCCCAGGATGATGACAACCTAAGCAACTTAGCAAGACCCTGTCTCAAAAAAATCATGTTTTTCCGCCGGGCGCGGTGGCTCACGCTTGTAATCCCAGCACTTAGGGAGGCTGAGACAGGAGGATCGCGAGTTCAAAGCCAGCCTCAGCAATGGCGAGGCACTAAGCAACTCAGTGAGACCCTGTCTCTACATAAAAACACAAAATAGGGCTGGGGATGTGGCTCAGTGGTCGAGTGCCCCTGAGTTCAGTCCCTGGTGCCAAA
>PVHX01025868.1:0-21654 GCA_004024805.1 Geosciurus inauris | reverse complement strand
ACTGATAACAGTATTTTGAAGACATAGCAGCCAGATATCAGTCCCCAAGGCAGCTTTTTTTTTCAACATACATTCTTAGAAGAAGCATTGCTGAACCACTATTATAAAAATGTGGATTCTAAGACTTTGAGGAGGTATCTTAAGTAAAAATAGTACTGAGTATCATTTCTAATTAATAGGAGATATTCAATAGGTATTTGTTTAATTAATAAGTAAAATTAAATGACTGGCAATGCTATAAAAATTATTCTATTCTGTAAAATAAAATCATTGAAGTACTTCAGATTAGTATAATTTGCTTTAAAAAAGACTATGTCACATGTTTAAAGTCCCAGACTTATTTGATGAGAAAGCTAAATCTAAAATTTGTGGTCCACATTTTTTCTGCCAAATTATATTATCTAAATACCTTTGACAAGAGTGAAATGGTGCCACAATGGAGTGATTAAACATCTGAATTTTCCACCATACAGCAGCAAACTAGGAAATGAGCAAGTTTCTTAAACACTCTGTGTATTCCTTTACTCACTATGATAACCACTATGTTCTTCCAGTATAATATTGAGGAGTAAATGAGTTAACACATGCAAAGAGTCCAAGTCGCTGGTCTACAGAAAAAAAAATCAGTAAATGTTATTATTGTAAGTAATCAAAACAGTGTCTCTCTAAAGTCAAATATGATACATTGTGATTATTACTAAGAAATGAAATGTATATTAACTAATTACTGGACATTGAGAACTTGCAGATATTATTTAAGTTTTCACATATGTATATAGGGTAGCACTAAGAAGAGGCAATGCCAAGAGAATGTTGCAGTGGTAGCATGGGAGGACCCTGAATGTATACTCAGTGGGTGAGGAGATATGTTCCACCAATTACTAGTTCTGTAGTTGATCAATCTTATTTCACTTATTTTATTTAAAACACATCTTAAGTTCTTACTCTGCACCAGGCTATGTTCTAAATACTTTACAATTATTGATTCATTTAATATTTGTAAAAAGGTAGAGATTTATTATACTCATTTTACAGATGTAAAAGCAGATGTTAACAAAAACAGCATCGTGCCGTGAATAAGCACATTGTCTCTTAGGGTAGGTATAAATCTGTCCATATTACTTTGTAGTTATTTAAGCTAACTCTGCATCAACTTCCTCATGTGTATCATGTGATAATAATAGTACCTACTTCAAAGAGTTGCTATTATAATTGAATTAGACAATATGGCCAGAAATTAGAGCAATGACTGGTACATACTAAATGTTCAAAATATGTTAAATATTAACATTGTCACTATTTTTACTACTTTTGAAATTGTTGGTATTACAAGTGAAGAAACCAAGTCTCCAGAAAGCCTACGTATTGAAACCAGTGAGTGAGTGAACTGGAATTCTTCCTCAAATTATCTGACCCAAAATCCTAGACTTTTCCAATTATGATCCATTTCCTTATGGATCACAGTTGCCTTTCTCTATTTGTGACAGGAGATTACAAATCCTTCCTGATCTCTCTCCACATCATAGTCAGTTTGATTTAACTTGTTAGATATAATTACAAGAGGAATGATTTCAAGAATTTGAAAAGCACAGTTGATGAGTTTAAGCCTTGATGAGATCTTGAAATAGACATCTCTATTATGTAATTTTAGAGCGACAAAGTCATGTCACACATTTTACAACTCTGCCCCAATCTAATGTAAGCTTAGTTATTTCTTGTATGTACACCTATTCTGCTTCCCATTCTTTGATCAATGCCATAATAAAAATAATGAAGACAAAGTATTTTAAGTCATGATGTCAGTAAAGTGAATTTTGGAAACAGAATAGAGAACTCCATTTTATATATACACTACAATTTCTTAATCTATTCATCTATTGACAGGCAGCTGGGTTATTCCTATGACTTAGCTATTGTAAATTGTGCTGCTAAAACCAAAGATGTCTATAATGCTGTAGCATGCTGATTTTAGATATTTTGAGAAAATATCAAGGAGTTCTCAGCCATAAAAAAAAAAAGAATTAAATTATGGCATTTAGAGGTAAATGATGGAAATGGAGAATATCATGCTAAGTGATATAAGCCAAACTCAGAAACTGAAAGGTTGGATTTTTTTTTTCATGTACAGAAGCTAAAGTAAAATAAGGGAAAGGGAGAGGGAAGGATAAGATAATATGAAGAATCAATCAAATATAAATTAACAGATGAGCAAAAAGAAGTCTAGTAGAGGAAGGGGAATGGAGGAGGGGAAGGAGTGGGAAGGAAAGGGAGGATCACGAGCTGAAATGGATTTCTATGCATGTGTGAGTCTGTTGGGATTAACCTTAATACTATGTAATTATAAAGCTCTAATAAAAGAAAAAAAAAAAGAAAAGAAGTATTTAGCTAACTTTATCCTAAGCCTAGCTTATTTCCTATGTGTCACATTGTTTTATCATATTTTAAAATGTCTTCAAAATGTTCATGCAATTTTATGCTGATCATTTCCAGGTTCTCTTGCCTATTTTTTATTCTCCTGCCTTTTTTTCTTAAATACCCTGTGTCTATGTGTTGACAAAAGATGATAGTGTGGTACATTTTTCACTTGCACATAGCTACATCTGTGACTGTTTTAAAATAAGATTTTCTGTAAACATTTTCTGTTCACAGAGAAAATTGTCCTTTTGGGAATGATAAAATAAGAAAACAAGTAGGAAATGTGCCAGACAAACAGAATTAACCCTAATCAGAGTGGTTTGCAAAGTTTTAGCAACTTCTTACTTGATTTCAGAAACTTCATTCTTGATTTCCAAATAGAGTATTAATTATGTGATGAAGTGACTACCACTCAGGGTATCCCTTCAGAGCAGCTTTCCAAGACCATCACTTTCTTAGCTGAATAAACCTCTAATGTCATCTTTCAGGGAAACAGTCTCAGAATAAGAAATGTGTTCCCTGGAATCACAGTTACTAAGTCTGCCCTTCTCCTGTAGGACCTACCCACTTCATCATGTTCTTGATCTCCAGCTATCTGCAATATTATTAAACTACAAATACAAATATGAATTATCAAATTACAAATATACATTATCCAGCTACAAGCATCTCTTTTATAGTGTTCAGTTCAGGTTGGCACATTTCCATACATAATGAAAGGGGTGTTGGAAGAAGATCAAAAGCTTTTGGCATAAGTCCCAGTGCTAGCAGTTTCTAGTTTTGTGACCTTGGACAAGCAATTTGACCTCACTGTTTTAGGGGGATAATAATTTTGACTGTGGCTGGTGTGAAAATCAACTGTAATATCAGTATTTGAGCACCTTGGAAATGATCATATTCTATGGCAAAGAGAGACATGATTTCAGTTGCCTCCATTTCTCCCTCAGTTTCAAACATGATGAAAGCAGTTAAACATTAGAATATGGAACAAATGAACACATGGCGATGTTTTGCCCCCGCTAAAACTCATTGGTTTGGTCCCCAGTGCGTATGATGGTGGCACTGAGAAGTGGTAACTTTAAGAAGGATGAATGCTTTTCCACCAGAGTGAATCCTTCCCCTCCTGGAAGTAGACTTATTGTCACGAGAGTGAATTAATATGAAGTGAGTCTCACACTCTTCCTGATCTCTGTCCACATAAGCTTCTTGTCTGACATGATATAGCCAAGAGCCCTTGCCACTCACCGCTCCCATCCTGTATGGATTTTCTAATACCAAGGTTGCAGATCACATAAACTAATTTTCTTATATATTACCCAGCTTTAGTAATTCTGTTATCGAAACAAAGCAATCTATGGCATACATAAATGGATTATTTGGGGGTGACTTTTCTTGTTGTTAATATTATTATTTTATTATTATTAATTTGGTACTTAGGATTGAACTCAAAGGGACTTTACCACCAAGCCATATTCCTAGCCCTATTTATTTATTTATTTGTTTATGAGACAAGGTCTCACTAACTTGCCTAAAGCCTTACTAAGCTGCTGAGGCTAGCCTCAAACTTGTGATCCTTCTCTCTCAGCCTCCTGAGTAGCTGGGATTACAGGTGTGTGCCACCATGCCTGTCTGCTTCTATGTTAATTCATTCACCTAAGCAATAGCTATCAAACATCTACTATGTTATTATTATAACAACATTGGACTCTGAGAAGACAATCAGTCACAGAATTAAGTAAATTAACAATGCTGAATCAGTAGACTTACTAGTTGCCATGAAAAAAGGATGCACAGAATGGTGCAGAATATAGCTGAAGCATAAGGGCTCTGAGGTAAGGGATTGTGTGATTGGCTGGGTTCACTTTACAGAATATTTTATGCCTCTAGCAAACTTTTATGGTGTTTTTTAAATGCAAAGATATTTGAGAAAGAGGGGGATCCAAGATGGCGGCCTAGACAGACAATGCATTCCTAGTCTCTCCATGACCTGGAATTAAAGCAGTGGGAATACTGTTTCTCTGCGAGTTATTAGAGGGTCCCCAAAAGCTGCTCCCATGTAGGAATTTCAATCATGTGCCTGTGCGGGTCTCCAGGGTCTAGCGCTCACCCACACAGGGCCGCTCCTGCACAGGAACCCTGGCTCCAATATCCACGCACCGCACAGGACCTCTGGTTATCCACCCAGGCAGGACCCCTAGCCAATGCTTCCATGCAGGACCCCTGGCTCCCATACAGGACCCCTGGCTGCTGCTCCTGTGTGAATCTCCATCTACTAGCATGGGGCTCCTCTGTTCACCTGCACCTGGGGACAGCAGACAGGATCTGGAGACAGCCTCTTACTACAACACACATGCCACAGAGCTGCATCTCTGAACACATCACCCAATACCACCATCTGGCCTGGCCCTACATCCTATCTCTGAAAGCAGATGTCTCCATTGTGGATGCCTTCATCACCATTTTGTATCATCCTTGCTAGTGCAATTGCCATCTTTTATTGGGGAACTCCCAGCTTGGGACACTGAATAGGGCCCAGAAGTGGTATCAAGGTACTTATAGTTCCCCAGTTTGCCTCTCTCCCCTGTAGCCACTAAACTGGCACAGCACTTGCAGCTATGCAGTCAGCCCATAGCTTGCAAAGCCTGGTCCTGACCTGCAAGACACAAAAAAGCTCTCCTCAACTTCTGACCTCCTGAGAGGTTCCTGATTGGGAAGTAGAAAGGGAGGGAGTGAAAGAGATACAGTTTAGAGACTAAATGAGAGATCAGGAACTGTGAGGTCTACAGGAGATATACGGAGATAACTCTAGGCAGCCAAATCACAGAGATCCTTAGAGTCTTCCCATGGGAATTAGCAAGCACTAAACCCCAACTCCAGAAGCTCCACCTCTAAGACCAATACACATACACTAATAGCCTGCATCATCCTGAGGGGGGAGATACAAGTAAACAACAGATAATCCCACCTACTGGATGAAAAGGGAAGCAATCCTTTTTATTTACCTTAGGATTGTTTTTTTCTATTATCTTTTTTTCTTTTTCTTCTTTTCTCTCTCTTGCTCTTTTCCTACCCTCACATCCCCAACATTTGTGAGACCAAGTATTTTTAATACATTAAACTACTGAGGACTGAGATATCTGATTAGTATATTACAGTTGTATTATATAGTCTTGTAACTTCTATTTTTATATTTTTTATTTTTCTTAATTTTTATGTGTTCTTGTTTGTTGTACTGTATTTTCTATTTACTTGTCTTTCTCATATCTCTTTCTCTCTTTTCTACTACTAGCCAACTTCATTTTGATTTCTCTTTCATGCTTTCTAAGATTTAATAACTCTATATCCTGACTTCCTATTTCCCTAACATCTCATCCTACATCCCACCCCAAGCTCTCTCTAGTCCACCAGCAGAAACTG
The DNA here is from genome assembly GCA_004024805.1 of Geosciurus inauris. Classification (NCBI taxonomy): domain Eukaryota; kingdom Metazoa; phylum Chordata; class Mammalia; order Rodentia; family Sciuridae; genus Geosciurus; species Geosciurus inauris. Next base: position 15,822 of record PVHX01025868.1, on the reverse strand, counting down.
TAGACCCTTTTCCAAACCTGTTGTTTATATTGTAGATACTAGTTGTACTCATAATTTCTGTGTATTGTGACAAAGTAATAAATGTCCTATTAGGAACTACTTAGTTTAAAGTTATATATTGTTTGTATTGGGATATGTTAATATTGGTCTCCTTCTTGAAGGAGCAGTATTGGAACCCTGCAGGGAATCTATAAGTCTATAGGATAAACACTGTAACACCTCCGATCTGCAGTGCTAGAAGGGAAGACACATGAACAACATGAAAAAACAAGGGAAGAAAGTACCCCCAAAAACCAAGATACTACATTATTAGAATCCATGGTCAGCACAGCAGAAGAAATGTCAGAGAAGGAGTTCAACATGTACATAATTAAAATGTTCTGTGAATTAAAGGATCAGATAAGAGAGCAAACAAAGTCACCAACAGATCATTTTGATAAAGAGCTACATAGGCAAATATAGGAAGCAAAAGATTACTTTAATAAGGAGATAGAGATTCTGAAAAAGAACCAAACAGAAATCCTCAAAATGAAAGAAACAATAAACCAAATTAAAAAATCAATATAAAGCATCACCAACTGATTAGATTACTTGGAAGATAAAACTTCAGACAATGAAGACAAAATATTTAATCTTGAGAATAGAATTGACCATATCTTTAGATGGTAAGAAATCATGAGCAGAACATCCAAGAATTATGGGATAGCATGAAAAGAACAAATTTAAGAATTATTAGGATAGAGGAAGGCATAGAATTTCAAACCAAAGGAATGAATAATCTATTGAATGAAATAATATCACAAAATTTTCCAAACATGAAGAACTAATTGGATAATCAAACACAAGAGGATTATAGGACACCAAACGTATGAAATCATAACAGGTCTACACCAGGGCACATTACAATGAAAATGTCTAGTATACAGAAAAAGGAGAGAATCTTAAAAGCCACAGAGAAATTAATCAGATTACATTTAGGGGGAAACCAATTAGGATTTCTGCAGACTTCTCAACCAGGACACTTAAAGCTAGAAGAGATTACAACAACATATACCAAGCTCTGAAAGACAATGGATGCCAACCAAGAATCTTATATCCAGCAAAATTAAGTTTTTGATTTGATGATGAAATAAAAACCTTCCAAGATAAACAAAAGTTAAAAGAATTTACAACAAGAAAACCTTCACTACAGAACATTCTTGGCAAAATATTCCATCAGGAGGAAATGAAAAACAACAATGAAAACTTGAAAAGGGAGGAACTAAACTAAAGGAAAGGCCAGTCAAAGGAGAAACCTAGTCAAGTTAAAAACTAAAAATAAACCAAAATGTCTGGTAATATAAACCATGTCTCAATAATGACCCTGAATGTAAATAGCCTAAACTCTTCAATTAAAAGACATAGACTGGCAGATTGGATCTAAAAAAAAAAAAATGACACAACAATATGCTGCCTCCAAGAGACTCATCTCATAGGAAAAGACAACCACAGACTGAAGGTGAAAGAATGGGAAAAAAATGTATCACTCATGTGGACTGCATAAACAAACATCTTCATATCAGATAAAGTGGACTTAAAACCAAAGTTAGTGAAAAGCGACAAAGAAGATCATTTCATACTGCTTAAGGGAATCATACATCAGGAAGATATAACAATCTTAAATATCTATGCCCCAAACAAGAGGGCAGCCATGTTCGTCAAACAAACCCTTCTCAAATTCAAGAACCAAATAGATCCCAACACAATAGTATTGGGTGACTTTAACACACTCCTTTCACCACTGGATAGCTCTTCCAAACAGAAACTGAACAAGGAAACTACAGAACTCAATAAAACAATCAATAATCCAGACTTAGCAGACATGTAGAATAGTCCATCCTTCAACAAGAGAATACACTTTTTTCTCAGCAACACATAGATGCTTCTCCAAAATAGATCATATGCTATGCCACAAAGCTAGTGTTAGCAAAAAAATAGATAGTATCCTACATTCTATATGACCCTAATGAAATGAAACTAGAAATTAATGACAGATTAAAAAATAGAGGCTACTCCAAAACCTGAAGACTCAATAATACACTTACTGAAAGAAGCATGGATAACAGAAGATATCAGGGAAGAGATAAAAGAATTCTTAGAGGTGAATGAGAATTCCAATATAACATATAAAAATCTCCAGGACTATGAAGGCAGTGGTAAGAGGAAAGTTCATTGCATTAAGCTCATTCATTAAAAGAAGTAAAAGTCAACAATAAATGACTTGACCCTACATCTCGAAGCCCTAGAAAAAGAGGAACAAACCAACACCAAAAAAGTAGAATACAGGAAGTAATTAAAATCAGGGCTGAAATCAATTAAACTGAAACAAAGGAAACAATTCAAAAAATTGACAAAACAAAAAGTTGGTTCTTTGAAAAAATAAATAAAATTGACAAACCCTTAGCCACCCATTGAAGAGGAGAGAGAAAAATCAAATTACTAAAATTCATGATGAAAAAAGAAATGTCATGATAGACTCTACTGAAATACAGAGGATAATTAGAAACCATTTTGAGAATTTATACTCCAGTAAAATAGAAAACCCTGAAGACACTGACAAATTTCTAGAGGCATATGACCTACCCAAACCGAACAAGGAGGACATTCACAACTTGAAATGATTACAAGCAAGCAAATAGAAGATGCCATCAAAAGTCTACCAACCAAGAAAAGCCCAGTACCAGACGGATTATCAGCGGAGTTCTACAAGACCTAAAAAGAATACTCCTCAGATTATTCCATGAAACAGAAAAAGAAGGAACCCTTCCAAACTCATTCTATGAGGTTAGTATCACTCTGATACAAAAACAAAACAGAGATACATCAAAGAAGAAAAATTTAAGACCAATATCTCTGATGAATATGGATGCAAAAATTATCAATAACATTTTGACAAATTTCATACAAAAACATATTTAAAAATAGTGCACCATGATCAAGTGGGCTTCATTCCAGGGATGCAGGTTTGGTTCAACATACGAAAATCAATAAACATAATCTATCACATCAATAGATTTAAAGACAAGAATCATGAACTTCTCAGAAGATTTATAATCGATCAAGAAATATATGAAGAAAGGCTCAATGCCTCTATCAATTAGAGAAAGGCAAATCAAAACTACTCTGAGATTTCATCTCACTTCAGTCAGAATGGCAGTTATTAAAAAATGTAAGTAACAATAGTGCTGGCGAGGATGTAGGGAAAAAGGCACACTCATATATTGCTGGTGGGACTGCAAATTGCTGCAATCAATCTGGAAAGCAGTATGGAGATTCCTTAAAAAATTTGGAATGGAATTTCCATTTGACCCAAATATTCCACTCGTTGGTCTATACCCTAAAGACACAAACAGCATCCTACAGTAACACAGCCGCTTCAATATTTATAGCAGCACAATTCATAATTGCTAAACTGTGGAAGCAATCTAGAAGCTCTTCAGTAAATGAATGCATAAAGAAATTGTGGTATATATACATAGCAATAAAAGAGAATAAAATTATGGCATTTACAGGTAAATGGATGAAGTTGGAGAACATCATGCTAAGTGAAGTAAGCCAATCATGAAGAACCAAAGGCTGAATGTTTTCTCTGGTTATTGAATGCTGATCCATAATGGGGGTGGAGGTGGGGAGCATGAGAGAAACTGAGGAACTTTTGATAGGAGAAAGTGAAGGTAGGGGAAGGGAGAGGGTATGGGGGTCTGAAATATGTGAGATGGATATCACTACCTTAGGTGCATGTATGAAAACACGAATGGTGTGAGTTTATCTTGTTTACAACCAGAGAAATGGGAAATTGTGCTCCGTATTGGTACTATGACTTGAATTCATTCTTCTGCTTTAAGAAATAAAAATAAATAAATTTAAAAAAGAAATATTAAAGTTAGGATTAGCTACAGATATATATAAAAAGTAATATGAAATTTTGTATGAACTTTGGGTTAGAGTTAGAGAATTAACATGAATATGGATAAACATGAATATTCCTAAGAATGTACTTCTGAAATATGTGTGAAAACATACATGAATATATTAATATATTGAATCCTACACAGGGATGAGTATATTGGGAGTCTTGTGAAAATATATTATATAAATATGAGGGAGTCAGGATGATTCTCATATATGATATACACTGATGTGTATGCAAATTTGTTATTGAAAATTGAAAATAAATGGTGAAATGCACTTTAAAAAGAAGATATTTGAGAAATCATTCTCTTTTGAATTCTCCAGTGATCACGATGCCCTTCAATGAGTTTATGTAGTTCATCTACCAAGATTCAGCAAGCTAGTATGGTATAAGCTAAGTGGTTGGAAGACATTTTTAATATTTGAAGGTGCTTGAAACTTAGAATTTTCTGCTTTATAACATCATATGATTTATTGGTATGTATATTGTTTTCTAGTTAGTCCAAATGAGATAAATGCTGAACTGCTTCTGGGCTGATTAAACACAGATCTGTATATCCAACTTCTATGTTAAAAAAATCAAATAAATATCCTTATCATTTAGAACCCTCATCTAAATCTCCAAGGCAGACTCTTTTAAATGATTTATTTAAAGTTTCAGCTAGCCACCTCTGTTAACTCAGAATACTATTTCATGTCTCTGCCATGACTGGTCTGATGTAGCAAGTTCTCTACTCTACTAAAGATGAAGCTATTTTCATTTCCTGTTGTTCTCTGCTTTCTCTTACATCCCATTTTTTCAGTGAACTTTTACTTTAATATTATTGAAGTTTTCCTAATTATAGTTTGCTACTTTATAATTGTTTGAAGTTTTGTAATCAGTTTCTGTTCAAAACTAAAGAAAAATATCAATGTAACTTATGTAAATATGGTTTGGTACAAATTCAGAAGCTAGTGTACCACTTATTATTTCTACAAGAGTAACAAAATGTTCCAGTGGGTTCTCATTCATTAAATAACTGTCAACAATCTTTATTCCTCCTATATGGATTGCAGTATTTTTATGTAATAATCTTCTGAATATTCAATTTGAAATGAATGAACAGTACTAATATTTTAAAGTGAAAATATGTAATTATGCTGACAAAAGCAATAATCATTTTAGAAAACCTTTGTGTATGGCTCTGAAATTATAGGAGTGAGAGAAATATAGAAATATTTATATAGGAATATAAATAAATAGAGCTTATATTTCAAAAACTTTATTTCAAAATCTCTGCTATTTCCAAACTTTATCTCTCATCATCTGAAAAAAGTTAATATGCTCAATACATTTACTTTGTGTGAATGGATTAGGAATGAAAACATCCAAAAATATAATTCACTTTGTTCATAATTTAGAAGCAGATTTAATTTTCAAAGGCTAAGAATGTAGTAATAATAATTATGACAGCTCTTGGTCTAACAACATCTTATCATTATTTCAGATTTTTTTCAATGAAAATAGATTAAAAATGAGGTCTGTTTTCCAAATGATGGCTTATAGAAATGACCCTAATTGAAGATTTGTGTTGTCTGATTTAGTTTTGTTTCTGAGATGTCTTCTGTTTTTATTCTATTATGAGTTTGCCCTTTCATCTACACATTTCATAAACAGGGTCTCTCTGAAGCCAGGGTGATTACCTCGTTACATATTCTATCCTGTCTGTAATAATAAAACATCTTCTACTTTATGCTATAAATGTATAATTTTATTTATACCTGCTTTGCAGAATATTTCATGATTTTAAAAAATATTTCTGTATGAGAAATTTATGATAAAATTATCTTTTGCTATATCATCTACAAGCATTATCTTAATTAAAATTTGAAATCTATTAAGATTTTCTTAAACAATTAATTTTATGCTTATACAATATTTCTATGAAAGATGTAATTTTAAGAATGAGGAAGTATTAGAAATCAATTCATTAAGCAAATATGAAATAAATGATATTAACTGTTCTCACTGTAAAACAATAGATTGCTACAACTTGTTATTTCTAATCTGAAGCATTTTACTATTGATCACCATCTTTCTGTTTATTCTTCATCCTTTCTGTCCTCAGACTCTGGTAACCACCTTTCTACTCTGTTTATATAAGATCAACTTTTTTGAGATTCCACATATAAATGAGGACATGCTGCATTTCTCTTTCTGTGCTTGTCTTATATTAATTAGCATTATGTCCTCCAGTTCCATTCCATGTTTCCGGAATAACAGAACTTCCTTTTCTTTTTCAAGGCTGTTATTTTAGTCAGCTTTTTTTGCTGTTGTGACTAAATGACCAGAAGAGCACAACTGTAAAGGAGGAAAAGTTTGAGGGCTCACGGTTTCAGAAGTCTTAGTCCACAGAAGGCTGGTTCTATTTCTCAGGGCTTGAAGTGAGGCAGAACATCAATACAGAAGAGAGTGGCAGAAAGAAGCAGCTCACATGGTGTTCAGCGAGCAAAAAGAGGGATCTCCACTTGCCAGATACAACCATATACTTCAGAGCCACGCCCCCAATTCCTACCTCCTCCAGCCACACCCTACCACTTCAGTTTTCACTCAGTGAATCAGTAATTCTCTTATTAGGTTAAGACTCACACAACCCAATCACTTGTCCTGTGAACCTTCTTGCATTGTCCCACATGTGAGCCTTTGAGAGGGGACATCTTTCATCAAAACCGTAATAGCTGTATCATCTTTCATTCTGCACATATACCCATATCTTAATTAGCTAGAGTGACTCTTTCTACAATGTATACAGAGGTCAAGAACTTTGACACAAATAAGTAGACAATTATATTTGTCAATTAAAAATACATAAAAATCTTAAAAATAAAAAATATATAGCTGCTTATTTTAGCTCAATAGCTAATAGTTGCCTCATAAGCTTTTCTAGTTTAATTAAGATACTAAGCATTTATACGTTGATTCTTACCAGATAATATTTTGAAGATATCAAGTTTCTCATATTTGAAGAAAAGTTACTTTTACCTAAACATTATGTTTTGGCTCACTATAATGCTACCTTCAATTGAACATTTCACTAAAGTTGTAATATGATGAATTTACCACATTCAACACAGGTATTTGATAAAGTCATTTGTGTTTTATAGCACAAAAAGTTATTACTATTGTATACTCTTGAAACAATAGCAAGAGGAGCAAAAATTTTTAAAGAAAATGCCTAGAATTATGCTAGTGTCAAGAAGTTCATTTAGAAATAGAACACTGCAGTGCATTTCTTGACTTTTCACCTGCCAATACTAATTTCTTAAGGCCCAAGAAGAAGACAGAGAACAGAGGAGCAAAGGAATGGACTCTTTGTTGCTTTAGTGTTCTTAGTGTAACTAGCACAGCTCTCCAAGACAATTCCTAGGTGGGCCTGATAAATATTTTGTTAAAAACTCCAAAAGGAATCACTGTAAAATATACATGGTACTGAAAGATGAAATAACTTTGTTAACATTTTAGTACATCATAATAAGGTTTTAATACAAGAGACCTGTGGCCAGAAGATCTCACTGTAAAGTCTTAAAAAAATTATCTGAAGATAGTTGCCTTAAAAAAAAAATCAAAAGGCAAGTCAGCTGCAGTGCATAAAGCATCTAAAGTTTTATTTATATATTTATATTGAAGATGATGTGAAATTATTTAGCATCTTTTTATAATTTTTTATTTGTTATTTTTAGTTATACATGACAGTAGAATGCATTTTGACATATCATACATACATAATCCATGTATGTATTAATTAAGATACTAAGCATTTATACGTTGATTAATCCATGTATGTATGATATGTCAAAATGCATACTCCATGTATGATACTCCCATTCTTGTGGTTCTGCATGAGCATTATGTGAAGTTACACAGGTTGTATATTCATCATTTATGAAAATAGGAAGGTTATGTCTGATTTATTCCACTGTCTTTCCAATTCCCATCACCATTCTGGTACCTTGGCTCCCTTTTGTATAATCCAGTGAACTTCTATGCCCCACCCCACATCATTTATTTTGAGTTAGCATTCACATGTCAGAGAGAATAGCATTTCTTCTTAACAAAAAGTTCCATGCACTTCTTCCCCAAAGGAAGACATTTAAATTCCAGTACGGTAGTATGCACATATAACTTTATAATAACATTCCCCACAAATATTAAGAAAATCAATAAATAAATCAATATTACTCTGGAGTCTGCTAGAGTTGCAAAGTACATTGATGGCTTCCCTTTTATGTGTTGGATAAATGGATTTCAATTGGCTGGTTACTGATTTTTAGGCTCATTAGAATTTTCTTTTCTAAAAAAATTTTTTGAGACTCCTCAGGGACACAATATTATTAATTAAAATCCAGACTGTGTTTTAGAATTCAGTGTTCCTTTTTAAGAAGCAGATGCTTTACTGGTCAATTAGACACCAGAAAAAGAGAAAATATCATAGTATTATCATGAGAAAAGAAAAATAGTATCTTTGGAATAAAGTAAGCAAATAGAATTTAAATATGCCCTTAGACTTTCAGTATTTTTACTAAAAGATAAAAATATTTTTAGTTTTCTTTCTATAACTTTTGTTTTGACTCATAAACTTTGTCTTTTTAAAACTGATTTTCAATTGATATATAAAAACATGAAATTTTTCAAATAATTCTGAAAATCAAAAATAAGTTTTCTCTGGATTCCATTCATACTTGCATTTCTTGCTTCATTTCTTTGCTCACCTTTACAAAATAACTTAATGAAAGAATTTGCTATACTGCTATACTGTAATTTCCAGTTCCTCTCCATTTTTCTCTCTAAAACTGACTCCTATCATTCCACAGAAACTCATTTGACTAGATCCCCAGTGACCTCCAGTTTGCTAAAAACAGTGCTCAGTTTTAATCATTGTCTTAAGGATATCTGGGACAGAAGGAAACCCTGAAGCAAATTTTAAATTGAAAAAAATTTTGAAGTTTTTAGAAACAAAAATAACCAGAGACATTTAGATAAACTTTATAAGGAGAAAAAGAAAGAAAAATGGTCACAGAGTTAATGGAGGCAAATCATAAAGGCACTTGTAGACTTTTGCAAGGGATGAATTTTTCTTTTCATGATAGGCATAACTGAGAGCAGAGAGACATGAACTGACTCATGCTTTGAAAAGACACATTGTATTGATAATAAATGTGTGGGCCGGTAATGAGGGTGGCAGGTCCGACAAATCCACCATGGGAAGCTATCTGGACAGAGAAGGAAATGATCAACTCAGTCAAATAATGTGCTGATCAATAATTAAAATGCTCATCACCAGATGTTCATAAACTTCTGTTTGTTTAAACAAATTGTGGTGTGTTATTTAGTGATAAAAAAAGAGTACAATTCTAACACATACTAAAATAGGATTTATCCTTGAAACATTATATTAAACAAAATTAACCAGCTCAAAAAGAAGGAATGTTGCATAATTCCATTTACCTAACTTGTCCAGAACACACAAATCTATAGACAGACATCATGAATGCAGGGTTGAGGAGCGTGTTAGAGTGGTTGTGGGGTTACCTTTGGGATGATAAAAATATTCTAAACAGATATTGCCAATGATTTGACAACTCTGAGTATATTAAATCCATCAATTTGATTGATTTTAGAGTATGTGAGTTACTTCTCAATAAATATATTTAAATATACATAAAGATTATTAATACATGAAAGGGAGAAGTTGTGGTACATCTTAATGACCCAAGTTTCAAATATAGCTGAAATTCGGCAATTTTCTGGTAAATTTGGAAGGGGCAGAGTCAATGTGGAGTCTTTGGACACTGGTTTCCATATTTATATCATTTGAATATTATTTTTATTCGTGCATTATAAGTATACATAATAGTGGGATGCATTTTGCTATGTTTGTACATGCAAATAATTTGATCAATATCATTCCCTGGTAACTTCCCTTTCCCTCTCCTCGTCCCTTCTCCTGATATACATGCTCTACACCACAGATTTCCCTTCTAATACTATCATTATGTTAAAGCAATACACACACACACACACACACACACACACATACACGATTGACCGTGTGCCCATGTATGGGCATAGCATTATTTGGTAGATATCATATCCCTTACATACACAAGCCTTCCCCCTGCTTCCCTTCATCTTGTTACCCTTCCTCCACTCTATTGGTCTCCCTTTTATTTTCATGAAATACCTCTTTCATTCATTTCTTATTGCATCATTTTTTAATTTAATGCTCTAGTTACTTGTACAGGAGATGTATGCAGAAGTGAAAAATCTGTGTGATTTTCCATATTTTTCAGATCATATGATTTTGTCTGGTTAACAATGTTTATGCCACCTAATTACAGATTCTTGATAATATTATAAACATATATCCTTGCTTATTCAGCTTGGGATTATCTATGCTCATGAAGGGTAGTAAGAATGAGAAGCAGAATCACTCATGTTTGTATTTTAAATAATATACCTTTTGTTCTAAAAATTTTCAATATTATGAACAAGCTGTTAAAACTTTCCAAACCTGCCTGTTCAGAATATCCTGCATGCCTGTTAGTTTGACTTATTTATATCCACCATTTCTTATTCCAGGAAGAATTAAGCAGGAGGCTTAACAAATATGAGATTTTTTTTAAAGAAGCTCAGTTCATAATCCAGAAAATTTATTTCATTTCATGATTCTTTTATCTAATTAATTTATATTATCTTTATCTCTCATTGACCTTGGAAGCATAAAGCAAGAGTTGCAGGCCTAATATCTATGCTTCTCTGACAAGAAGTTACTCAGGAAGCACTGTGTAAAGCTAGACTGTTTTGCTTGCAAAAGGAAAAATAACTATTTTCAAAATAGAGTCCCCTTCCTTTAGCTTGCAGTTTTAACTCCTAAAGATAAAGAAAATAGTGATATTTTTAATTATTTGGTATTAGAAAAAAATAATGTTTCTTTCATATCTTGGTAGATGGTCAGATTTTTCAATTGTGGACTCTCACTGGTGCTCCCTAGCAGTGTTAGAACCTGTCCTTTCACCCAAGTGCAAAACCAATACTGTTTGTACTCCCCGAGCAAATCTCTACTGTTCATAATCCTTTTCTGATGTTGAGGAGAAGGCAAATACTGCAGCCAGAAGTGAAAGGAGAGGTTCTGAGCAGCCCAGCAGTTCTACAGACAGGCTGACAATTTCTGTCTGTGATTTGTGTCCCACAGTCTTATGTTCTTTCATCTGCCTCCTCCAAGCTTAAATCAGATACTGGGTTCTATTGGGTTCTGCCAAGTATTCCAGTTCAGATCTCTGTGGTAGCAATATTCCTTGAAGGGTTTTCTAAGACTTGCCTCTATTCTGGTTTATCAATATCATCTCAACTTTTCTTGGTCTTTAAGAAATCCATAAAAATATTCTTTTTACAGCACTGCAAATGGCCTTCTTCTTATTTTCCTTCTTCTTTAGCATGAGAGTTTTTTTTTAACTGGTAAAAATGGGCTTGTATTTTCACACTTTGAAGTGGATTTTGATAGCATCCTGTATATAGATATATATCTGATTTCTGATTTCATTTATTATTCCTCAAAGTTGAGACACACACCAAAAGAACTGTGAAAGGGAGATTTTGTGTCATTGATTTCTGCCTACTTTTCACTTTTTCAATGGCTGTATGTACCATAATTCTCATTAAATCTGAGCATTTGATTCCACCCTTAGTTTTATTGTGTGTTGCAATTGGGTTACCTACATTTTTATTGTTTCTTCAGAAAGATTATGCGGCTTAATATAACCATCTTGAAAACAAATTTTCTATTAAGAATAATAATACAATATGTAAATTTTATGCAATATATTCCCCATTCCTGGCTGGTGGAGAAAAGTTGGGAATTTTACTCTTTTACCATATAATGTTCATTATGTTGTCTCAAATGGGTAAGACCTTATTTTATAAGTAGACATTATTCTTGTATATGCTATATATTGTTTCATTTTTAATTATCAATTTTATTATTTTTTCTCTCTGAGGCTCTATTTTTTTACAAATGATATAATAAAACATGTCCCTACACAAATTGCCAATGAAACTATTACACAGAATTTCCGACTCTAGAGCTAATTGTATGTCCATATTTCCTTAAAGGATATCAGTTTTTCATAGTTACATTCTGTATATTTTTTACCTTTTCTGAATCTACATTCTATGTCCATTTACATCCACATAACAAAATAGGAGTAAATTAGGAGCATATTCCTCTCATATTTATGCACAGGATAATGTTAGGATTCCTAACCAATGTTCATATGTAGATCACAATATTTTTATTATTTCCTTATTCTTTCCCCTGCTTTCTGACTTGCTGCCTAGTAGATATCTCTGTCAGAAAAGAAATGAATGAAATAAAATTATGGAAGATTCATAATTGTGATTGGTAGGCCATTCCAGATATAACACTGATAAAATTTATTTCATTTTTTTATCTATAGTCCTGCATATTTTTGTCTGCAATCTATTATCTATGATCACTTTGTTTGAACAGAAGCCTGGGAAAGGAGATTGATGTGATTAGTTTAAAGAAAGATTAACTTTATAAACATGAACAGGAATGATGAAATAAATATAATAAAGTTAAATAAACTAAAAAGTTACCTATATATTGAATGGGAGAGTAAGGGAAATCATCCATTATTTTATTTGCCATGCCTACAAGAAGCTTTGATAATATACCAGATTTTTATTTAGCTAGAGACATTTGCATTATGAGAAGATACAGAAGAGTGCACAAACATGATGTTAGCTACACTTCTTCTGAGCACCTAAAAGTGTAAGATTTTGTCTTATTTGTTATTTCATTAAGAAAAGACTTTTTAGTTGAAGCTAACCAAGGTGTTGTAAAACTGCTAGAACACACTGACAATGTGATCTTTTAAATGTTTTATGCTTGGTTGTTTCTTAAGAGTGTTTAATAGAGAAATCATGTTACTGAAAAAAATACAGTAAACATGAATTATAGTTTGCATTATACTTTGAAACATATCAAGTTGGTATAAGATAGGTACTGATACATTGATTAAGCATGAATTTTCCTGTATATTTGTTTATTTTCAATTATACGTACATTATTTGAGCAAAATTTAAATAAATATTCTAATTATCAACATTTTTGTGGCTGTAGTTAGCACACACATAAAATAGTATATAGTAGAAAAGAACAAATATTATTAAATATTATCAGCAGAAAGTGAAATCTTGTCTTTATTATTTTGACAAGCCATAAATCCTAATTTTTCAGAGTGTTAATTTACATGATTCTTGAAAACATGACTACATTGGGAAAACAATTTTTTAAATTATTACTTTGCATATTTTTTTAACAGTACTAATAATATCTCATTGTAGGTAAAGTAGAAAGTTCAGGAAAATAATGATAATAAAAATAGTACCACTTCTTGTCTAAGTATCTACAAATAGCAGTTGATGTCCTATTTTGTTAGTGTCTATTAATATATGATACCTCTTAATATACGTTTATTTACATGAGATTAGCCCTGTGATTTACTTTGACCCACCACCATCAGCAAAAATAACATAAGTTAGGGTTTCATGAGAACTTTACATTGGTGATTACTGTCTTCAAGCATTTCCACCACTGTGTAAAAAATATGGGTTACTATTCAGTAGAGACTTGTGGAGGGAAACTACAATGATCCAGCTAATCTCCATACATGTGGACTTGGACCACTTAGACCAAAGAGTGAACATTTGCACATACACAGGTATCCCTGAGACACACCAGCAGATAACTGTCCAAAGGAACTCAGTACAGATTGTGGAATAGTTAGCAAATAAATAAGTGGTAGTTGCAGAGATACTTTTTTTTTTCTTTTTTCTTTTGGTTCTGGGTTAGAATGCAAAAGTACTTTACTACTGAGCTATATATAGCCCAAGTCCTTTTTATTACTTATTTATCCATTTATTTGGAGATAGGGTCCTGCTATTTGGGCTGATCTTGAATTTATTATCCTCCTGTCTCAACCTCCCAAGTCTCTGGGATTAGGTTAGCATCACCATTTCCAATGTAAGTGATTGTTGTTTTAAACATAGGTAACTGAAACAGAAATTGGAACTTAAATCTTGGGTACAACCCTTCAAAGTGGCAATAACATGTAGCATTGGATTTGGGATTGGGCATTGAGTAGAGAATGGAGAAATGGTGAACAAGTGGTTAGCAAAAGTGGAACAGACAGGAAATTACAACTGGAGGTTGAAAAGATGGTAAACTGAAGATGGCGGCCTAGACAGCCCACTCTGCGCTAGGCTCTCAAGGACCAGGGCTGGAAGTGGTGGAGGCGCCGTTTTCCAGCCAGCTTCCTGGCATCATTCTGCGGCTCAACATCCCACGCAGGAATTTCGCTTGTGTATGTGTGAGTACAGGATCACCGGGAGGCAGCAGTAGCCAGGAGGCGTGGCTTCGGCGCCGGCCGGAGAAATGCGGTCGCAGCCCGGGCCTCGGCCCAGGGCTACGGCTATCCGAGACTGAGACTGGAAGTAGCGGGGTGCCATCTTCCAACCAGTTTTTTGGCAGCTCTCTGCGCCTTGCCGCCCCACGCAAGAGTCTTGCTCGCGTGTGTGAGCACAGGGCCACCAGGAGGCAGCGGTAGCCGGGAGATGTTGCTTCGGCCCCGGCCAGAGAAATGCAGTTGCACCCCGGGCCTTGGCCCAGGGCTACGGCTATCCGAGACTGAGACTGGAAGTAGCGGGGTGCCATCTTCCCAACCAGTTTTTTGGCAACTCTCTGCGCCTTGCTGCCCCACGCAAGAGTCTCGCTCACGTGTGTGAGTGCAGAACCACCGGGAGGGAACGGTAGCCGGGAGGCGCATCTTCGGCGCCGGCCGGAGAAACGCGGTTGCAGCCCGGACCTCGGCCCAGGGCTATGGCTATCTGAGACTGAGACTGGAAGTAGCGGGGTGCCATCTTCCCAACCAGTTTTTTTGGCAGCTCTCTGCGCCTTGCCACCCCACGCAAGGGTCTCACTCGCGTGTGTGAGCACAGGGCCACCGGGAGACAGCGGTAGCCAGGAGGAGTGACTTCGGCGCCGACTGGTGGAGTGCAGTTGTGGTGGGGGATCTGGCCCAGGGCTTCAGCCCGGAGTTTACCCCAGGCATGCTGGGCCTGCTTCCGCACAGGGTGCCTGGCCTCAGTGCCCACCCAACCGTGAGAGATCGCTAGCAGTTACTTCTGTGGACTGACTGTCTCCTGAGCGGAACCCCAGCTATTGTTCTTTGTGGACCACCTTCTAACACAGCAGAACTTCCTACACACCAGGGGGCACAGGTGAACACCTGGGAGCAAACCTTGGCCACGGTGGAACAGCGACGCCACCAGCGGCCCAGAGTTTCACCTTGGCCTGGGACCAGTACCAAGGATACCAGCTGGGAAAGTCCAGCAAACAACGGACAACGCCACCTACTGGAGGAGAAGTAACAAAACCCTGCAGGGAAACTATAACCATATAGGAGTTAAAACTGTAACACCTTGGAACAGCAGAGCTAGAAGGAAAGACACACAAACATCATGAGAAAACAAGGGAAGAAAGTGACTCAAACAAACCAAATTACTACACTCCCAGAATCCATGGGCTGTACAGCAGTAGGAATGACAGAATAGGAATTCAGGACATACATAATTAAAATGGTCAGTGACTTAAAGAATGATATAAGAGAGCAAACCCAGTCAGCAATAGATCACTTTGATAAAGAGATTCGTAGGCAAATACAGGAAGTAAAAGATCACTTCGATAAAGAGATACACAGGCAAATACTGGAAGTAAAAAATCACTTCAATAAGGAGATAGAGATTCTGAA